>VUQH01022983.1:1515-22680 GCA_015106775.1 Etroplus canarensis | reverse complement strand
AGAGAGAAAAGGGGAGAGAAAGGGAAATAATCACCCAAGACACAATGATTCAACACTCTGCTCCTCTCCTCTTCTGTCATCCTCCATCCTTTCTTCCTCTCCTCCCTCCTTAGCTCCCTTCGACCCAATTCTGCACACACACGCACACACACACACACACACACACAGCAATCATCACCCTGTGCCTGCTTTGTATCAGCCTTGCACCGTGACGGCTGCTGAGCATTCGTTTTTGTGCACATATTGCGCATGCTGGTGTGTGTTCACCAGCCTCTGCTCAGTATTCTCCAACACATTTTCGCTCTCCGCTTTTCTTTTTGCCATTCTCTTCCTCTCCTGATGTCTCTTGTCCATCCATTTTGACTCCTCCATTCACTCTTAGGGTCCATTCTCCACCTCTCGCAGTGATCACTACTTGATGCGCACTTTCGTTGATGCACGCACATCACTGTCTTCTCCTGTCTGACTCTGGCTTCACCTCTGGAATATAAACACTGAATGAATACACTCAGTCTGTCATTCTCAATAGAAACCCCTTCTGTTATCTTTTTTTTCTTTTCTCTTCCAACCGTTCTGCTCCCAGTCATTTCTCCCTTTCCCCCCTCCTCACTCATTTGCTCCCCTCCTCCCGCTCTGACTGAGTAAGTGCTGCAGCATCAGTGCATGTGTGTATGTGTGAGAGAGCAGCACAAGACAGAGAGAGAGAGAGAGAGAGAGAGAGAGAGAGAGAGAGAGGAAGAGATGGACAAGTGTGTGTAAGCGGAGTGTGTGAGTGCGAAACACCGGGGATCCTGAGCCTGGAGGAGAGCCGTGTACTGAGAAGGGGGCTCTTCTGCCTGTGGATGTATGTACGAGGACAGTGTTTTTTGCAGGCGAACGTATGTGCGTGCATGTGAGAGACAGTGAGTGTGGGCATGCCAGCGTGTGTGTATGTGTAACAGTGTCGTCGATCAGCGACAGGCTCTTCGCATTATGCAGCCGACGGTGCTCATCACACTTTGAGGACTGACTCATCTAGACCGGCTGTGGAAGCAGAAGAACGAAAGACAGAGAAAGACAGATGGATGGGAAGACAGAGAAATTGTTTTAGACTCTTGATGCTGTGGATCCCTCTAGACCATCCAAGGGTCTAGTCATTTGTGGGACGCCAGTAGCCCCACTTGTCCGCCCCCCCAATCCCCAAATTGGAATTGCAGACACACAGCCAGACAGGTTTCCCAAAAACTGCCAAAAACCACAGAAAGAAAAACAAACCCCCAAAAAGCGACTGACTTGAAGAAAGGTTTTCACTCACACCAGCTCCTCGGACTAGGACAAGAAGGTCTTGTGTCTCTGCGTGGTCTTTTCTTGCTTGATATCATCCTTTTTTCGGGGGGGGAGGTTGCAGGTTCCTATCCCAGAGCTGGGGAGGGTAGAGAGATAAGAGGCTGGCAGACAAGCCGGGACAGACGCAGGCATGGCTCGCCTCAACTGGTGCCTGGCTGCCGTCATCAGCTGGGGCAAGTTCCTCTTCGCCTGCTTCTTTCCTCTGCGGGGGGCCAAGCGAGACAAGGTAAGGCTTCACAGAGAGAGAGAGCAGGGTGCTGGGAATGGGAGACTGAGAAGGGATTCAGTGGACTTAGAGGACGAATTCTGCACATGTTGTCTTTCATGGCTTACCTCGATCTTTCTTCTACAATAACTGCCAGTAAGAATGCATCTGAAATTCTCATTCTGCATGAAATATTCATCAGAATGGTCCTTCCTCTTAATCACCCCACTCAACTCTAACATACATGCAGCTGGCTTTGCCTAAACCATCAAGTGACGTAGCTGTGAAAACGAGCTTGATGAGTGGTCATGGACCATGGGCTCTGGAAGACTGGTTGGTATGCCTTTCTCTCAGTACTGTTTCAAGGTCAGTGTTACATCTCCATGTGATCTCCAGGCAGCTGCTCCACATAAAGATGGTGTGGAACCATGGGGATCAGGTTGAGGATTTGCTGCTAGAACCAGCCACCTGGACCTGGAGCAAACCATGGTTGCACTTGATACGGGTCACCTTGCTTTTACAACTGCAGAATTGTAATGCACCATTATTCAGGGGAAAGAGCTCCTGATGTTCCCCATTTATCTCTTGCTATTCCATGTCATCTTTTAAATGAGATTGTGAGCCTTTCATCCCTGCGACATACCGCGATGTCATGAGTAAGGCCAAATGGAGTTTCTTGAATGATATCAGGCAAATCAACACTCAGCGAGTTTCATTTGCTGAAACTACCCAGTCCTTTCTTTTCTTTAGCACATAATCAATCATACAACAACTCTTATATGTTTAAATGGAACTATTTTCTCTTGTGCATGACACCATGGTCACTTGCACACGTACGAGGGCACCACAAAAAGTGCTTGGGGTGATCTTGTTATGAATAGTTGGGATCTTTTTTGTTGAGGTCATTTATTTTCCATGATACTTTTTAAAACAGCATAGCAGTTGTCCTAAGGCTAGAAATAAATCAGCATAACGCACTGTATCCTCAGCAGCAAAATGATCTGTCCCCTAGTAAGAATATTATCATAAGATGAGACACATAATGGAAACACCACATGCCCTCATATCAATCATTTCAGTCCTTGTTTTTTTGCCATGAAAGCCTTCGTCACAGACATACATCTCAATCAAAAGGTTTTCAACTTGAGTGTTGCAGTGCTGTGACGATCTGCTTTTATGAGAACCATTAGGGCAGCTGTGGTGTTATAAAGTCTGGCAACAATGGAATTTTGCTCATGGTGACGCCGTAGCTCGCACTGCTGCAGCCGCCCGTCTCTTCAAGCCTCAACACGCTCCCATCAACACCAATACCAGCAGCAAACCCCCCCACCCCTCTGCCGCAGCCCCTTATCTCTACAACCCGCGCTCACTCCTACCACACTCCCCCTGTCGCACTCCCTTGTATGTATGTGTAAGTGCGTGTTTAGCTTGTTAGTGCCTGTACAATGTACCCCCAACCCATTAGGTTTATTCAGACACAGTTTTTGCTCAATCCTGTCAGCACTGGCTGGTTATTTCAATGTAGAAGAAAAGATTGAATGGTTCTCGATCTCACAACTACTCTCTGTATGAATGATCAATAAATGAAAGTGGTGAATGAAGATTTCTTGCACAGTTTGTTTTGACTGATCCTAACTTTTATCAGTATAGCAAGATGTGAACCTCCACGTCACGAGGGTTGTATCATTATATACTTGTAAAGCATATTTTGTGGACTCCATATAATTAAACTGTCTAAACTCATTTCAAGTATTTTATCAATTAAGCAGAACTGGTTTCTTGATTCTCTGGCAGTCACCTGTCTGTAGGCACTGATTTCTAGAAACATCTCTAATTTACTGAAAAAGATTTGGCAGGTCGTCTTCATATATTTTTAGAAAATACACTTTAAAGTCCCCAAATAAACAGTGAGATACAGACAAAGGGAGAGACAAGACAGATGATCTAGAAAATTAGACCCAAGGTGGACTTGAACCTGAGCTGCTGTGGCCCTGGTATATGGGTTGCACACTCTACAGAGTGAACATACTTTTTCTTTGTGCGATGCTCATTAAGAACCATTATTGTCAAAAGAAGATTCCAGGATTCGAAATTCTATCTGTGGGAGTTCATTTAGTGGCATGGTGCTGCTCCATGTGCCTATGTTGAATGTAGAAGGACAATAATGGCAAGACCCCCAGCACAGAACAAAAAAGACATCAGTGAAAACAGATATGACATTGATTAAGTCAGACATAGCAGAAAACATAAGCTGGGGTAGAGGTGGTTTGCAAAGTGGTTTGCAGATACACAGCAACTATGGGTAGGCTAAAGCAGATTAACTAGCCAGTGGAGCATGGTGTGCTCTATGGCCTTTCAGCTATGGGATACACAATTGCTATTGGGATTTGTGGCCAATTCTATGCTCAACATGTTTTACTTGGAAAGACTGTAAAGACTTTGAAAGCCAAGGAGAGTCATTTTCATGATATACACCTTTTTCAATTCTCTGTAGTTGTCAGGATATGCACACTGGGAACATAGGATCAGAAAAACTTGAGCAAGTAACCTCCTTTTTGTCTGGGACTTTTCCGTGGAGAATGTGCATATTTTTCTTGTTCCTGCTTGGTTTCCTGCGGGTTCTCTGGTTTCCTCCAATAGTCCAAAGAGCTCTAAATTGGCTGTAGGTGTGGAAGTGGGTAAGTCTGTTTCTCTTTTGCAACCTGTTCAGGGTGAGCCCTACCGTTTGTCCAGTGTCAGCTGGGAAAGGCTCCAACCCCCTCCATAGCTAGTTGGATAAGCAGTTGAGAAAATGGATGAATGCAACAGGGGTCAGTCTTTTAAAGTTCTTGACTTATCACCAGTATATTGTTTAAGTGGTCATTGGAGCTACCCTTCAACAACTTTAGCAAGTTTTGGAAAAAGAGATGCTGTAAGAGGGCTATATACTGACTCTGTGTTGGTCGAGTGGACAAACAGATTCATTTTTTTTCCTCAGAACATCTTTTGCAGTGTACATGACAGCCACTCAGTGTGCTGCTGCTGCTCTATCACTCCAGCTGCACCACTAGAGCCAGTCATGTGACTCACTGGGAGGTGAAAGTGGAGAGGTAAGGCTCTGTGTGTCTTCCCTCCAAGGACTGATGTGAGGTGTTCAGTTTCCATGGCAACATGGCTCACACGGTCCCCGCATGATGGGGCTGGGTTACTACAGGAGATGGGGCTGGGAATACTGTGGGCTTGTGTGTTTCATTGTGAATGCATGATGAAAGACAGAGCAGGAGAGGGAGGTTGAGGGATGCTCTGTACTCCATATGTGTTACTATGTAGGCACTATTGTGGGTACCCTCTCTTCTTTTCAGCTTTTCTCATCCGCACATCATCATTTCCTGACTCCTCTTCAGTCTCTTTTCCTTTCTTTCTTTCCTGTTATTTGACTGCAACATTTCACACTTTCCTGATGCGCCTATCCTCTTTTTCTCCCTCTTCTCTTTTTGTATGCATTCATTCACTCCTTTTTTAAATTTCATTTCCTCTCCTTTGCTCCCCTCCTTTACTTTGTTCCTCTTCCTTCAGTCCTCCAGTATCCCCTGTCTTCTTGTCTGTTTCATTTAATTGTCTTTTCTTTTTGTTGTCACCTTTTCTTGTGCCTTCTCAGGCTTACCTTGTGTTTCCTCTCCTCTTGTCTCCTTCCTGTTGCTTCTTCTGTCATCTTCAATTTCCTCTCATCTCCTTTTGTCCCCTGTCCTCATTCTTCTGTCTTTTTTTCTGTTTAACAATATGTCCACTTGCTTTATTTTCTTCTCCTCTCATGTATATTTTGTTTACTTCCTTCAGATATATTTAACTCAAGTTAGCCTGCTCAGTCAGTCAGCTCTCTGGGCAGCCACAAGAGAAGAGCCTGATGGGAAACCTGTCTACTGAAGTGTTTCTTATTCTCTGCCTCAAGCTTGCCCTAATGGTATATGTACAAAAACCTCATTTAAAGCTTGTTATATTTATCACATGCTCCTAACTTACACGCTGAGAAATGTTGGCCAGCCACGCCGAGTGGTGTGCAAGTACCGTGCCCAGAGAATTGTACACTTTTGCCCTGAATGGCTCTCTGTATTCTGGGAGTTCAGCATGATGGATGCTTTGTTATTCTAGCATTAAAGCTTTAATGTGATGGATTCTCCAGCGACAGAAGAGGAGACTGCAGAGTCAATGTGGAATTCATATCTTTGACTTTTTTCTCTTCTACTCTCTTCTCTTCTCTTCGAATTTATGGTCTGCTTTTTTACATTAGTGAAGCTGGTGATCAAATATGACTGTTTGTGCATTTGTCAGTGAAAATGCACACCAAACGGAGTCCCTACAACCTTTAAATATGTACAGTTGTCTGCTAATGCCATTAGTCTAGGCTTTAGTGGGGACTTTTACTGTCTCACTGCCTAAATCTGCCTTTCCATGGGTACAGCTCTGTGGGAAACAAAGTGTGTGCTTGTGCCTGCCTGTCTGCCTGTTTCGGTGAGCTCCGGCATGTTGCAGTGGGAATAAGGGAATAAGAACCTGACCTCACTGTGCAAAAATGTTGTACTGAGAAAATCCAGCACTCCCTATTGCAGAGCCAAAATCAATGTGTTTTGCAGGTAGTAAAGTATCACTTAAATGGCTATTCTGGTCCCATACAAAGAGAAAGAAATAACATAGGCTGCATGAATAAGCTATAAAATCAAGAGATGCTTTCTGGTGTTCATCTGCTGAGTCTGTCTGAGGGGTGGTTGGAGGCCACTAGAGGCTGCTAGCAACCCAGTTTAGACCAGCTGGCTGCAGAGAAATAGAAGTTGTCTTGCATCAAACACAGAAACTGAAATCAATTTTAAAAGCAGTTCAGGAGTTAACATGACTGACACAGAACACCCTGTAGCATTTCCCCAGTGTGTCCTGTTTGCTGACATTATGTTAATAAAATACTGGCTGAGGCAGACTCACGCATAAACACACACACAGAGATTATGTGTCAGGTTAGCCTATGGATTGAGGTAACTGTTACAGTGGAAGTGATGGAGAGCAGCAGGGATCAATAGAGGGTGTTTTCTCAAAATGAATTGGCTCTTAGCCCTTTATGGATCTGACTGTGGAGTGATGTAATGCGCCTGCATCGCTGGTATGATGTTGATTCAGTGCTGTGATTTACACACACATACACCCCTGGCCATGTGCTATGTATTGTTTTCATACATGCATGTAAAAACGTGTAGCATATGTGCAGGTGGTTGAAATGGGGAGAAGGAAAACACACACACGGGGAACAAACGTGGCTGATTCGCAGTTGAAACCTGACCATCATGCCCAAGTCTCTGTAAAGACCACGAAGTACACAACTTGTTGCTATATGAATTTGTAAAAAGGCAACCAATTCGATGTCGACATAAGTTGACAAACGCACACAACACAGCGATTTGAGATAAGAAATTCTACCAAACAGCATGCACTGTGACAGTTTTCAAGTTTAAAGAGCAAAACGCACTGTGAAATGCCTGGAAAGAAATATCAATACAGCCAAGATTATTTTGAAAACTGGTTCACATGTGCATAAGTATAGGCCAACTGCACAAGTAAACAAAAATACACTGTGGCTGTGAGACATCGGTTTGTTGCTCACCTAGCTGAAGGACCAATGAGCTAACGCCACAGCGAGGCATCTGTATGTCTGTTCGTCTGTCCACAATCACTTAATGGGTCTTCACCCAAATTGTGGTCAAGGTCAAGGCCAAGGTCATAGTTCTCTGTGCTGTTAGATGTTTATAATCCTCATCTTACTGCTTGTGATCCTGGAGGAAGTAGTTCTATCAGCTGACTCCCACATTAGGAAGGCATGGTTGGGGCCTTCCTGTCACCATTATGCTAACAACAGTAAAATGGTCAATACTAATGACACGTTGACTCATACATGTATTTTCATGCCTTTTATGGCCATGGTAATAATTGACTATGTAGCCGTAATACTCCTGAACTCAATTACTTTGTCATAGATATGACTGTTTACAAGCTTCCCTGACTTCTCAGTGGATTTTAATTCTCGTTAATTTGTACAATGCAGCCAACTAACGACAAAAAAACGCACCACATTCTTTTTGTATTTCATGTACTATAGTCTATGATATCAGTGAAAGTGGATATCCCATATTTGGCCATTTTAAGCACACAGCTCTGACAGAAGCTCCACCCACCTGCTGTTTATGAGGGGCAGCCAATGAAGAGAAAGTCAGCTTAAAAGAAAGGGAGGTAAAATGGTTTTGTTTCAGATAGAGGATGAACTGAGGGGCTACATCAAAACCTACTATGTTAAATAGGGATTATTATTAGATGTAAGTCATGCAATGCTAGAGTTCTATAACAAGAATGTGATGCTGAATTTATTATAAGCTGCCTAACATTGTTACACACACAAAAACTAGGATTTGTTACCAGTACAACTGTAGAATCTGGCAACATCGTTTTCCAGTGTGCTACCTGGCGCTGTCACATTTGGGTGCTTGGCGCTCTCTGTGTTGAAGTGCTTCTGATAGGGATACTTGCAGGGATGCGACACATACTTGGACTAAGGGTACATGTACAGAGTGACAATATTAACAAATTATTACAGTGATATGTTTTAAAATGCAATACAATTCAATTAGAGTAGCCATTTTAATGGAAGATCATCATTAACTATAAACATTTATCAGGCAAGGAGGGCCTTAAGGGAAATTTAAGATCTAGTGATTCTCTGGACTCTTTTTATCAGAGTTTGGATATCTTCCCCCTTAGTTGTTTTTTAGGTTTCTTTCACAAGTCTTCCAGCTTTGTGGGAGCGCGACTTCTAATTGCTAGAGTAGCACTTCTGAGACATTGGAGTGATGAGTAATACACATTTCGCCACATGCTCATTATTGTGAGCATATGTGCACATCACCTTGAAATGAGTGTATGCATGAGGCTGCATGCGCAGTAACAGCACCAAGTACCTGCTAGTTTTTTATTGTAAGCAGTTTGTCTGGCCCCTCAGCTGTGTCACAGCAGCCGGTGAGTCCTGCAGTTATTTTGGAGGAGAGAGGATCTGGAAACAGGAAGGGGTTCCCGATGAAAAATTGAAGTGACATTAGCACAGACATGAGCGAGCATGCTTGCAGAATAAGAGAGGTGGAGGGGAAGAGAGGTGAGGTATGCAATGTAAGGGGGCGGAAGGTGGTCAATGAACAGAGTGTGTATGTGTGTGAGAGGGGGAAAGGGGGAAAGAAGGGGTTAACAAGGATCATTTGAGGAGAAGGGAGTTTTGAAAGGGAGAAAAAATGAAGGCCAAGACTCACCTCCCCCTTTGCTCCACGGAATAAAGTTACCACACTTCAAGAGTGACACAGAGGAAGGCAGAAGTGAGGGAGAGAGAAGGAGCAGGAGTAGAAGCAAGAGAGGGAGGGAGCTCATATGAGGGAGACAGACTAAGGCCATCAGAAAGAGAAAACGAGAGCACCATTCACTTCCCCACTCTCGGTGCACCTCACACGTCTGGCATGGATCTATGCGGCCTGTGTGGAACTGCCGGGAATTTGTGGGAATACTGTGGATTTCAACTGTGAGCCTGGGGGGCCCTCGTGTGGCACTTTTCCCAGGATGCCCTCCGTGTTTCTGTCGATGCCCTCTGCTCTGGCAGGGAGGGCCAGGACCTGGGTTTGCCTTTCCTGCATGTTTTGGGTAAGAGATTGCAGGTCTCAGACATCATCATGAAAAAAACATCTAGACTTTCAGAGAGGGGAAAATGCCCATGTAAGAAAACTGTGGCAAACTTGATGCTTACTTACTTTTTTCAGGTGCTCTATGACCTTTATTGATGTTGTCACTATGTGGGTGGGTGTGTTTACACGTGGAGGGTAAAGGTGCGAACAGCAGCGCCACTGTTTTGTGTGTTTAAATGTGGCAGGAAGTTGGATGATGACTGCTCCAAAATTTAGAGGTCTAACACCATTTTAACCAACCCTGAATAGTAGATTCCTCCACTAACATCCAATATTTTTTTGGTTACTAAAGGTCAAGTTCATCCCATCAAATAGCTGCATGGCTGGCAAATCTACAGTAGTCGGCTTTATTCTGTGATGCAGGCAGGGCTAATCTAGTTGACTGCAATGTGGCGGCTTGCATCGCCATGTTCTTGCGCCGAGTCCACGCGGCCTCGGCATTAGAGCTATTTCTGGGTTCTCCTGTATAATTTAATCTTCTGCTGCTCACTTCTTGTCCTATCAGGGGCTGCCTGAGTGTGTCAGGAACCGGGGGCTTTCCATGCAGCATCTTGGTGGAAAAAAGAAAAGAAAGTAAAAGTCAGGCACGCTAACCCCTGGAAACACATGATGTGGGGAAACACTGGAAATGTGAATTTGGACATAAGAACTGAAAGTTTTCTCTTGTATGGTCACATAATGTCAGATTAGATTTGCTATGTTTTGCATTTGAGAAACAGTTTCTCCTAAACATGTTAAATTTGGCATTTCAGATACTCTGCAGTCACATAGCCAAATACATGCAATGAAAAACTGAAGCCTTTTGTATGTTAACATATTGTCAGATCAGCTTTTTATTCTCTAAGATGCTGCAGTACACTATCTTTATCGGAGATGAAGGTGGATTTATCGCTTTTTTTTGTTGTATAATGTATACACAGTGCTCAATGATCGCACCCAAGTGTTAAATGAGGCATCTGCCCTACTTTTCTGTAGCTTGCAGCAGAGCAGAGAGCCATTTAAATGCAAGGGGAAAGAGGCAGGGTGGAGGAAATGCTCCCACACACTCAAAGTAAGGCACTGAGTTGCCCAGATGCAAAGCCTCCAATCCAGTATTATCACATTCACAAAAGGAGACGAACACTGAAAAGGGAAGGAGAGGGAAATAAAGATAAATGTTGTGAGGTGTGACGTCAGTAGAGGGAGGAAGAGGTGTAAGGAGCAGACGCTGAGTGACGTGCAAGAAGCAGGTTCTAAGAAAGCTCCTCAAATACACGCTATTAATAATTTATCAGCCCCACGCACAGAGGGAGAATATTAGATTTGACATGCTGACAGAAACAGCCGCAAATGTTGGCTAGTTCCTACAGCACTAGCCAAATACTTCTGTGAGCTCATTGCTGCTCTACAATATGCTAAGCAGCTCCGCTAAGAATAACAACAATTGTTATTTGACACAGCACCGGCGATGTGTTTCTTAACATATTTGCTAAAGAATTTCCTGCCTGTGTTTACTCGCGTGCTGTCAGGGTGCTCCATTCAGTCCAGGGTTCGTGGTCCTGATACTCTAAGGTGTCACACATTTGACTATAACCACCACTCTCTAGTTCACCTTTATTGTTGTCTTTACTAACAATTACAACATCTTTATTTAACACTGAGAAGCAACTCAGCATATGTATGCCAGTCGAGCATACTTTTTTCTATCGCTTTCACATATAAAGCCAATCAGATGCACAAAACCCCCCTCCTTAGCAACAACTTCTTCAAATGTGTTCAAGTGAAGTAATTTTAGACTGCATCTGGAAAGCTTTCAACTGACCATTTATCAGTTATAATTAGCTGCTGTTTCAGAACTGTTAGCTTACCTTTTCAATCACTCATCCTCTACTCTTAGCTACAACTACATTTAACAGCTATTGATTTAATTTCACTTTGTGACCAGTTTCACCAGCTATGTTTAACTAGCAGTTCTGTTGGTGTTAACTATTCAGCTGCTTTCCATACTTTTAGCAAAGTGATTCACAAAATTGCATTTATAACATGAATTCTATCTGCTGTAATTCAACTGTTTGTTTAATCGTACTACAAATTAATTGCGTGTGAATTGTCATAAGGAGTAGCATTAAAGAGTTAAACAGCTGAAGATTGTTTTTTTCATCTGTGGCTTTTGCAGAAGTTAAAACACAGTACTGAGAACCAAAACTTGTGGGACTTATATCCCCTAAGTCCTTAAAATCATCTTTGAGACTCCCTGCATCTCATCATACTGCGCACTTGTGAAAATAGTATGCGTCCCTGCGTGGGGTGCATACTGTAGGCTGCACACACATAGTGCAAGTTTTGGGGTCCTCTAGTGGGCTGTGAAAATACTGTAATTGGGCTGCGAGGGGTTGTAAAATAAGGGTGTTCTTTTGTTTTGTTTCAGTTTCATGATTAAGGCATAAAATATTTGGGATGATTATATATTTATTCATTTTAAAAATGACAAAACAAAGCCACAGAATTTAAATTATTATTACTATATATTTTTTTGTCATACACCATATGGACAAAAGTACTGACCCACCTACAGTATGCGTTCCATCTACAGGAGCTTTTATGTCATCCCATTGTAATTTCATAGGCATTTATATAGAGTTGGTCCCCCTTTGCAGCTGTAACAGCTTCCACTCTTCTGTGAAGGCTTTCTAAATGTGTGTCTGTGGGAATTTTTGCTCATTTATCCAGAGGAGCATTTGTAAGGCCAGACATTGATATTGGGTGAGAGAGCCTGGCTTGCAATCTCTGTTCTAGTTCAATCCAAGGGTATTCAGGGTGGTTGAGGTCAGGGCTCTGTGTGGGCCAGCCAAGTTCTTTCACACCAAACTTATCCAACATTTTCACTTTGCAATGATGCCACTTACAGTTGACCGTGGAATATCTAAGTGGGAAGAAATTTCACAAACTGACTTGTTACAACTGTAGTATCCTATTACAGAGCCTTCAGCTGCTCCCTCAGGGCTTGCCACAGTGGATTACTCCGCATTGGTACTGTAATTTGGCAGAGGTTTTACACTGGATGCACTTCATGAAGCATCTCTTCATGGTGAGAAAGGCTTTTGTCCCCACACTTGAATTTAGTGAGTTCTTTAGAATGACCAATACTTTTACATGGCTTGGTGTATGATTTTATACATCCATGGTAATGGGACTAAATGAAACACTTTCACTGATTAAGTGATGCGTTCCGTTACATGTAACCATATAGTGTATATTTGCACTATTCTTGACATGGAATGCAATTTGTCTCCTTATTGGAGGAAATTAGTAAAATTAAGCAACAATAATATAATATGGAAATTTAGCCTCAATCTGTGTGCCACCAAAATATTAACATAATTCAGTAATCGCAAAAAGAAGGAAATAGTTGATCTTGTGTATTAATCAATAATGTTCAGTTCGGGCTTCATGGTTTCACATTGGGCATTCTTAAGTTTGCAAATAGTTGCCCTGATTCTGCAAAATTTTCTCAACTTGGTCTTATAGTCAACTTTTAACCGAAATCATTTTACAAAACCCTTGAGCCTAGATGCCCGTAAGGAGGACAATCTAATGAAAGACAATTGCACCAACAACCAATTATTTGTCTTGACAAATAACTTCAACTATTTATTATATGTTGATCAAGTAACTTCCACTGTTTTAGTTTTCTTTGGCTGATGGCTAATAAAAATCATGATTACACAGTATACACAGTACTTTATAATTCATTACACATCAAACCTGCCATGATTTTAAGTGATAAATTTCATGCAGTGTTGTAGTCCAGTCTAAGGCAGCTGAAAAACTGTAAGAAAAGATGTATGGTAGATCCATCATGCCTCCAGTTGTCTAACAGAGTCTCTTATTGACTGAAAAGAATCCCCAGAGAGCTCTGAAAAATCAATCCGGCTTTGATTGGACCGTTACTGCCTGCCACGCCTCTATGTGTGTCACCTCAGTATGAGTGTGTGACGTGAGTGTGTGAGTGGCCTAGTAGTATATGAGTGTGTCTGCTAGCCTTACTTAGTGATTAGTTCGTGATGAGTGAGGAGAATCTTGAGGGATGAATCTGTTTCAGCATCTCTATGTGTGGCATCCTACAGCATAATCTTTAGCCTTTTATTTTGAAGGGATGTACTGTATGCTAAAACCCAGTAGTGTGCAGCCACTTTTACAGAGAGGAAAGCAGAGAGTTGAGACCCACTCCAAACACACACACACACCCTCCAAAAAAAACCAAAACAACAACAAAAAAAAACAAAAGGAAAATTTATCTTCCACCGTTTAACCCGACAACCACATTAAAATGCGTCATTTCATCATTTTCTGCTTTTATTCATTTATACATGCAGATCTTGCTGCACTCTTCCTGGACATCTTCACCTTTCTGTACTCCCTTCTGCCAGAAGTATTACTTCAACAGTTATCATCAAAATATTACCTGGCAGTGCCTTTAGTAAAAGTAGCAGTTGATAAATAAATTACTAAAGCAGTTAAATTGGCCAAGGTGATTAATAAGAGAAAACTTGTCTGTTGAAATGAATCAAACAACCAGAACAAACTGCTGACCTCTCAGCTTGTCCAGTTCCAGCCTTTGTGAACAGGGCACGGACACTCCAATGTAAATGATGGGAATGATAGACTCCAGTGGCTCAGAGTCAAGCAGAGTCAAGCCTGTTTCAAAAAATAATATCCAAATGCAGCCATGAAATGGCAGTGATTTATTGGATGGATGCAATGGGAGATCCTTTATGGGGCAAAATATAAGTTATAAGGAAATGGCTCACTATTTTTTAGATGTTACTGGGCAAGCACTACTTGCCTTGCTTACCCTGATGGAATGTCACTGCTAAAACCTCAGGTTGAAATTAAAATTCAACACCAGGTCATTTGAAGCTCAATTTCAAATGTCTTTATCCTGACTTTATTGTTATCCTCTATCTAAAAAGCTGTAAAGTTATAACTCTCCAGAGTAAATTATTTTGATTGTGAATTTGTGTTTGAATCAGGTTTTATTTCTTCTGTTATCCACTGTCGACATAACTATCGGGACTACACCAGAAGTACAAAAAAGAAAAAATTTCATATTTCCACCAGGTTACAATAATAGTGAAGATATTTGTGGTTTCAATGTGGATGTCCACCTCCAAATGACATGAAACTGCACTCAGACCTAGTTTTGGTTAACAGCCTCCAAAGGGACCTCATGTCCTGTTCAGCTGCCACACAGACTGACTGTCCACAGCCAGAGATCCTTCCAACTCTCACTGGAGCTTTCTCTATGCTCTCGTTTTCTAACCAGTGCATTTATGTGTGTATGCTTGTGTGTATATCTATGCATTGAGGCGTGCTGTACTGTATCTTCAAGACCCAGACTGTCCCAAGAGAGTGTAGCTGTCACTCTGGCTAAACAATGCTCTGTGTATCTGTGATCAGGTGATTTATATCCGATGTGACCGGACGCCTTCCTCCAGGCCCTCGGGCTATTACCAGCTAGCCCTTGACCCAGCTTCAGCACACTTCCCCTGGGCACTGTGCACTACTCTTCCCCCACTTTTCATACCCGAATCAGAATGTCTGCCCAGAAAGTTCAGTAGATTCTAGCTGGGATGTTGTATGCCAGTATGTAGATGATTCAAACATCAAACAATGTTTAAAGGTATGACTGGCCATTAGGAGAAGTTGAATGTATTCACATTACTGCATCTCAAACAACACTGCAGCATATCATATCAGTTCAAGCTGAAGATGGCCTTTTGATGATAAGACAAGAGTCAAAAGCAGCAAATCCTAGGCATTTATTACCACACAATTATCAACTATATTCTACTATTTATTTTGTTAAACAGCTGATTAAGTGATCTAGATAATGTTAGCTAATCAAGGATACCGGGATTGTCAACTTCTGGGATGAAAGCAATGTTTAAAAACAAAGCTGTTTCTTCCTTGGCAGCACGGTAGTGCACTGGTTAGCATCATTGCCTCACATCAAGAGGGTCCAGGTTTAAATCCACCTGCTGGCCCACCTAGGCCACTACATGTGGAGCTTGAATGCTCTCCCTGTGCTTGCATGGGTTCATTCTGGGTGCTCAGGTTTCCTCCCACAGTACGAAGACATGCAAAGGGCTAGGTTAAATGGTGATTCTAAATTGACCGCATAGGAATAGTTGTTTGGTTCTCTGCGACAGACTGGCGACCTGTCCAGGGTGTACCCTGCCCCTTGCCCCATGACAGCTGGGATAGGCTTCAGTGCCCCCTGCAACCCTGAACTGGATAAGTGGAAGAAAATTATTTTTTTTTCTTTTTCTTTATGCAGGAGACAAAAGAATCTTCAGCATAAATATCAGCTACTCATCTTTGAACATTTAGCTACTGCAAAACTAATGTGATACAGCAGATCATCTGCCTCCATCTCATCCTATCCCTCGCATCCTCTTCCATCACTACTTAAACTATTACAAATTGATCATCTCATATAGATAGATAGATAGATAGATAGATAGATAGATAGATAGATAGTAATTTATTCATCCCAGGCTGGAAAATTCCTGTGTGGCTGCAGCCATTAAACAACAACATGCATACACAGTATAAACGGTATATGCAGCACTAACAAAACAAAATAAATATGAAAAATAACAAAAGTAATACAAATAAGATTATACAATATACAATGATAATATACAATTAAGGTATACAGAATACACCGGGGCATACTAGAATAGACCAAAGACTATGTGAGAAGATAGCCAACAGGATATCCATATCCAACAGGAATTTAAGATACTAAAGTATGGTAATTGTACATTGCACATAGACAAATAGACAGTATGGATAACTCAGAGGGCAATGAAGACAGTATGTGCAAATTAGAGACAGAGAGTGAAATTCTGTTGGCTGAAGTAAGAAAACTGGCTGTGAGTGAGGAGTTAACACAACCACAAACTAGACAGAACCTCAGCAGAGTGTTCTCTGTTGGACAGAGGTGAGGTGTTGTAGAGAGCTGTTTCCTGGGGCAAGAAAGATCTCTTGTAGTGATCCTTGTGACAGCAAAGCTGAATCAGTCTGTGAGAGGAAGAGCTCCGCTGTCTGTCCAGTGCGAGGGAAAGAGGGTAGTCAGGGTTATCCATGATGGATACCAATCTGTCCTATGTCCTCCCCTCCACCAAAGATTCAGAAGTGTCCAGTTTGAGTCTGGTGACAGAGCCACCCTCCTTAACGAGTTTAATCAGTCTGTTTGTGTCGCTGGCTCTGATGCTGCTCCCCCAGCAGACTGCAGCAAAGTAGAGTGCAGTAGCCACAACAACTTAGAAAACCAATGCAAGACATAGCAGGGTAAGCAGAAATCTGCAAAGTGGCACATTAAAGACAGTGGCCACAACGATGTATACAAAGCTTTGATGTGTATTTACACATTTACATTTCAAAGCCGGATCTTTGTTGTCTGTGTGTTTTTCCTGAGATGGACTCAAAGAAAGTGGAGCTCATTAGCAACATGGATTCTAAGTTCATTAGCAGCTGACTAATGATTATAAGCAGCCGAGACTTCATCATCACAGCTCAGTGATCTTTGTGTCTCCCTGTCTGCACCTGATATCGATCATACACCCTTGTGCAAACAGTACGCAACCTCCACATTTGCATGCACATGTGCATGTTTACAGGCTGCACACACATGAGATTGGTGTAGACACACTCAGTGTTTCTCAGCTTGCTCATGCTTGATGGAGGGGTCTACTGCAATCTGGCAACTGGCCCAAAGTGTTGGCCCACTGGGGTCATGTGTTTCTGAACTATAAATAAAGCATCCTGAGCTCAGATCTTCTGTGTGTTCTTATACACAGATTCATGCTCCAACAATGTATGGATGTAGACAGAGAAGAATAGGTTCTTAAAACAGTAAAAGTTCTGATTGATTTGTTATATTTTGGGCTGCTTTTGAGTTGCTGGTGTGCCTCGAAAACACAACCAAATTGTTGATTTACACCTAGAAATACCCTGGCTTGCTGCTTTTCATTAAAACCATTGAAACATTGTGTTCTATGTTGTGTTGCACCCTTTTTGTTCTTAAAGTTTTTGCTAGAGCGACAGTAACAGTCTGTATGACTTAACTCTGCTGTGCTGGCAATCACTGATGTAGCCATAATCACAGTGAAGAAGGCCCCTTGGGGGTTATAACCAGAATAATGACTATCATGATAAAAGAGTTCACTCTCCCTTCTGCTGTTTTCCCATCTACCATAAAAAAGTGTTCATAAATACTAGGATGCTCGATGACACCTTATCAGACTGACCATTTTGGGAGACCCTGGTTTTGTGCTGACTAAAGCTGGTGAAAGAAGCAGTGCAGTTTCATCTAAAGCTTCTTGAAGACCGATCTTAGTCAAAGTGCTAATTTCAGCTGTTTGATATGCCATCTGTGTAGCTCAGATTGCAGATTCAGAGAGAGTTCCAGAGTGGAGGCTGGCAGTGAGAGCAAAGTTTACAACAAGGTGATGCAGAGCTTAAAATGTAAAAGAAGTCTGAAAGGACAGGACAAATACGATAAGAGAGAGTCTTCCACCACTCTATCAATTTATTATAAAAGCTGCAGGAAAAATAACCTTAATGATGTCATAGGGATGTCATCAAGGCAGTCTCAACCTATAAGACTCCAAATTAATATCAGAAATGCTGAGAATGTAAAGCCTTTTTTTAAACACATGAATTTCAGACAATATCAAGACAATCAGCTTGGGACACTGTCCATATAGCACAGAGATAGCAGAGATTGTCTGCTTCAGCTGTACTCACTACTGGAAATACTCCATTTGGTTTAGGCAGGGGTGCTGCCAGAGTATACAGAAGGTAGGGCACAACACCCACTGGTTCACTGAGTGAACTCAGCGGACAATTACCTGCTCTATTCTCACATGGGTGCTATCAAACATTAGACACTTTGTACCAGTGAGCTGGCAGTTTAAAGATCACTGTCCAATCCCACTGAGGCAGACATTTTAATTCTCATCTACAAGCTAATGGGGTGAGGCCTGTCCTATAATGAAAAGGTTGAGTTGCGTCTTAGGAAATGTATGAGTTTGACTCATATGGACTAAAACTCACAATATTCAAGCATCTTTTGCACTGATGTTGACAATTCTTTTAAATCTCTCTCTTGGGAGGCTGTCACTTGTCAAATTGCTGGAGGGTTCTTTAAATAACATAGGATTTAAAAAAGGAACAACTCGTCCTCCAGCTAAACAATCATGTCAATCTCAAACGACACATATGAATATTTCCAAAATGACATAAAAGGAGCATTTACAGTTTTTACAAAGTTGCATTTTCCAAATTTGCAGAGTGCCAAGTCCCACCCAGTCTACAGGTGACAACACCTGCATGCATTTCACATACAGTTACTCACATAGCAACTTAAGGTTGCATGTTTCATGCGATGTAGGACATGAAATGTCATACCATGGTATACCTACCATATAAACACATATAGACATAGCTCATCTGGCTGAAGGACCAATGAAATCATGCAGTGGTGAGGTGTCCGTCTGTCATTCCACAGCCCACAAGAATCACTGCTCCTCCTACAGTATTACTCAGAATTCAAACCAACTTATGCACAGTAAACATCTAATAGGTCTTTATCCAAATTCTGCCCAAAGTTGTGTTTGTTATTTTATGCACACTTTGTTCTGGATTATAATATTCACAGTTGGTGTTTGCAGATGCCCATGTCATTCAGTTTACGTATGGCATAATAAACTAGATTAGGACCAGTCAAGAAGTAGAGCCGTTGTTCTGGAAATGGCTGTTTATGAGACTCCTTGATTTCTCACTGGATTTATATCTCATTAGAGTACGCAATAGAAGCAGCCAATGAGAAGGAAACACTGACGTTATGATATTCAATACAGATGTGTGTAAGAAGATATACTTAGTATAAAAGCTTTAGATAAACATACACAGGAGTTCAAATTCAGTGAACATTATAACAAATAGTATTTCAAAGAGAGCTTTGCACTTTTAAGGCTGATTTTTGTTAAGGATATCATTTGTAGTAAAAGCTCATTGATCAATATTGTGTGTAGGAACACTTTTCTCCAATTCGAATTTGTTTAAAGCATGTAAATGCTGTCACACTCTTTTATGCATACATTACACATATAATCCTGGTTCTATAGTTTCTTTTTATGTTTCTCCCTCTTGTTTTCTCGTGCTCTGTGCCTTACAAAGGCGCCCATTGTTCCTAACTGAATTTCAATTTGGTTGAAATTGAAAGCAGGTGTGGCCCTGCTTTTTCATCTTGTGGGGGTGCTGGGCTTTTCCTATTTCTGCAGGCCTGTTCCTCTCACTCATTTCACTGAGTCGTGTCATCCAGCATTTTTGGCTGGTTTGGGCCCACTTTGTCTTATTTTAATTTGAGTGACTCATTTGCTCCGTCTGTTCACCTCATCCATCAGCCAGGTAGTCACTTATTTAGAAAATCATTCACGTCTCTGTATCTCACTTCTTTATCAAATGGTATGGCTGATAAAAATGCATTTTTCCCAAGAGAAGACAAATGTTTGCACCTAAGAGTTAAATGTGATGCAGAAACCCCCCAATATTAAACTCAAAAATATGTTCAGCTATTAACTTTAATCTTCAAAGAGCTGTATGTATTTCACTATTGTCACTTGGAAATGGTTATTGCACATTAGGGGGACACTGTGTGAACAGTTAATGAACTGCAGGATTTGTGTCAAATTACATCATTATCCACGACAATACTGTACATCTTTATTCCTGCATGTCTGTCTTTGTGTTTTTAAACCACTCTTCCAATTCATGCAGAGAGACTTTCCTCTGACTGAGCTATAAATGGAACCATATGTGGAGTTCTGCATACATATGGGAATGAAGCTGGATGTGGGGACGTTTTTGTTCATATAAGTGTGAGAGAGAGTGCGGTTTTGAGTGTCCTGGATTTCGGCCCAGATGTAGCAGCTCAAAAGGCACCTTGCATAAACAGGATGTTGGGACTTAAACTGAGACTTTCTTATCTTGACAGATATTTGTATGCATGTGTGTAGCCTATCAGTCAAGGAATTCTTGAACTTGGTCTTTGAGGGAGAGAGAAATGATGAACGTGATATAGGCATTGCTCAACTTTGCTCATTGGAGTGATGATTTTAGTAGTAAGGAAAAGCTGACATGCTGTGTTGGTGCCAAATCCATAAATGCCTGTATGTTTTCTTTTTTGTTATGCTATCTATCTATCTATCTATCTATCTATCTATCTATCTATCTATCTATCTATCTATCTATCTATCTATCTATCTATCCATCCTATCAAAATTTGCACCGCACTGAGGCTTTTGCACATAGTACAACATAAATTAATTGTTTTATTAATATAAATATGACATTATATCAGAGCTATATTGTATCTATTATATCTTTCCTTCTAGAATGTAAATTTAATGTATTCGCTATATTGTTTTGCAATGTCGCTGTGACAGGGCCCTGGTCTCAGATCTTTTTTTTGCAAGTATTATGTAGATTGAAACATCCTGATGCACGAGCTCTTGTTTGAGGTGCATGCAACAAGTTTGTTTTGAACAGAATGAAATACTATATGAAAAACTATATGAAAAAATGTAATCTCCTAATGTGAGAATGAAATAGTCTCAGGAAGTTAAAGCTAATGTAGATGTCACCCCCGAGCACTGCCGAGGTGCCCTTGAGCAAGGCACTGAACCACCGAACCCTGGCATCTGCAATGGCAGCCTTGCTCGCAGACCTCCCTCACAGCATCCTGCATGTAATAGTGTGTGTGTGTGTGTGTGTGTGTGTGTGTGTGTGTGTGTGTGTGTGTGTGTGTGTGTGTGTGTGTGTGTGCATGTGCGTATTTGTGTTTGT
>VUQH01022981.1:0-10462 GCA_015106775.1 Etroplus canarensis | reverse complement strand
GCTCTGTCCATTGCTTTGGATGGTTGATCCCAAGTATTTAAACTCATCCACCTTCACCACCTCTACTCCTTGCATCTTCACCATTCCACCTGCCTCCCTCTCATTTATGCACATGTATTCTCTCTATCAAATGAAATTAAAATCAATCTTGGGGTTCGTCAAGGTTGTGTCCTGTCTCCCTGCCTCTTCAGCTTATGCACAGAGATGATCTTCAGACATACTCAAGAATTACAAAGGAGTGATGGTGGAGTTAACATCAATAACCTCAGATATGCTGATGACACTGTACTACTAGCTGACAGTGAGAAAGGATTACAAGCAGTTGTGGACAGGGTTATGAAACTGGTAAAACATTCAATATGAAGATGAATGCCAAGAAAACAAAGACAATGGTGATAAGCAAGAAAATCATTCCTCCTAAAGAGTATATCACTATAGATGGCAAAGACAAAGAACAGGTGCCCAACTTTGTTTACCTTGGATAAATGACTACAGAAGGTGGAAGATATGAAAATGAAATAAAACAAAGAATAAAAATAGCTAAAAAAAGCTTCTCAAAGGTGAACAAAGTTCTCACATCAAGAAGAATATCATTAGCAACAAAGAAGCATATTCCTCAGTGTTATGTATGGTCAGCTCTGATGTATGGTGCTGAGACATGGACAATAACAGGTAAAATGCACAAACATTTGCTGGCATTTGAATTATGGACTTACAGAAGGATGCTGAAGATATGATGGACCAAGAAGATCACTAATGAAGAAGTACTGAGGAGGATTAACCAAAAGAAACGTCTGTTCACAATCATACAAACAAAGAAACTCAAATACTTTGGCCACATCCTTCGCCAGAGTTCACTGCATAGAGCATTACTGGAGGGAAAATTGATCACCTGAAGAGGAAGCGGAAGACCAAGAACATCATGATTTCCAAACGTCACTCAGTGGACAGGCATGAAGTACCCTCAAGCAGTTACATCAGCGCACCATCGTGACAACTGGCGTACCATTGCATCCAACCCTCAGCTGCAGGACGGAACCTGATGATGACATCTTCGTTCCTCAGACATTCTCTCATTCTCCAAGATTGTGTTAAACAATCTGCTTAAAGAGTCCACTGCCCTCTCTCCAACATACCTCCACAGGTATGTAATCTGGACCAACTGTCTTCCCACTCTTCATCCTCTCTGTAGCTGTCCTCGCTTCCTCCTTACTAATACTCTGCACACTACTGTAAAACTAAAATAAACAACCTTCAGCTCTATGAATACAAAGTACCCTGCCCCTCACCTCTGAAGGTGGAATAGGTATGATATATGGCCGTTTTATCAGCTGCAAATCCAAATCATGGACATAACACTTCTTTAGAGACAACTCGATAGCAAGGTTTCTAACTGAGGGGGGTCATAGGTGCAGAACTCACCTTTGTAGAAGATTCTGATGTACCTGATCAGCATGTGTACATGTGCAAGAAAGTTTCTAGGCACTGGTTTTTTTTTTTGTGAGGCTCCTGTAAAATGTGCTGCTGCGAATGCATTTCATTTTTCTTTAACTTAGCTTGTGGTAGTTTTCACGATGAAAGCGGTGCTTTGTATGGTAAGGAAAAGTTGGAACAGTACAAGATGCAGCATCATCCCTACAGTCAGTGTGAGCACTGAAAGTGAAACTCAGTTTCTAATTTGATTGTTGTTTGTGCTGCACACTGTTCCAAAGAGCAGCGCAGAAAGGGGGTAGTACATTTTTTATCCCTTATCTCATTATTTAAATTGTCTTCACCCATGTATTGTTCCTCGAGCTGTTCCCACTTGCCTGATATCCTCATGTATATAGTCCTGTCCTTCCCCTTGGCCTCATCTTAGCATCAATTAGCCTCCCTGTCTGTTCCTGAGGTGTCTTGTTTTCACTCTGCTTTGTTGCCATGTGGATTTTGTATTTTGGACTTGTTTCATCAGCTTCATTTAAACAGCTTGCTTTTGGTTTATTCAGTTAGCCTCCCTCACTTTTACTTGAGGGAAAAATGAACAAACTTTTATCAAATTTGACTGGGTACTGTGCCTATGCAGGTCTTTAATATTGTGTTGATCATTTAAGCTAAAATTAATTAAAATAATGCTTTAAAATAACTTTTAAAAAGTACCCCGGTGTATTCCAACATGGCTGCTGAGCTGCAGGACTTACTTCTGTAAGGACTGTGGCAGGACTGATCAATCTGGATTGAAGCTGATAATGTTCTTTAGTAAGTAAATCCACCATTATGCTGGTTTTATACTGGAGAGAGGTTGGTAAGCTGCCATGATATCTTTTTTCACATTCTTTAGTAACTCTCTTTGAGTCTCCTCCTACCGCAGTGGACCTCAAGCTGATGGCTGATGTTGCTCTTGTCCACCATTGTGTACATTACAGATACTTCATTAAATATCTATAAATGTAAATATGAAAGACAGAAAACACGAACATAAAAAATATATTAATCCTATATTCAAGAAAGTGCAACATGTAGCATAAGTACCTACAGTTAAACAATACTATACTGCTAAAAATATATTAAAGGACAACTTTTCATCAGAGTATAGAATCAAGTCAATTAAATATCCAGGATACTGATCAGTCAGTTAAGTATCAGAGGGGGTTGTTAATCAGTTTCAGCTGCTTTGGTGTTAATTAAAGCAACAACAGGTGCGCTAGAGGGGCAACAATGAGACGACCCCCTAAAACAGGAATGGTTTTACAGGTGGAGACCACTGACCTTTTTTTCCCCTCTTATCTTTATTGACTGCTTTTTCACTAGTTTTGCATTTGGCTAGGGTCAGTATCACTACTGTTAGCATGAGTCATACCTGGACACTACAGAGGTTGCACAGGTGGTCCAATTCCTCCATGATGGCACATCCATACGTACTATTGCCAGAAGGTTTGCTGTGTCTCCCAGCACAGTCTCAAGAGCATGGGGGGGATTCCAGGAGACAGGCAGTTACTCTACAAGAGCTGGACAGGGACAGAGAAGGTCCTTAACACATCAACAGGACTGTTATCTGCTCCTTTGTGCAAGGAGGAACAGGATGAGCACTGGCCTACAGAATGATCTTCGACAGGCCGCTGGTGTGGATGTCTCTGACCAAACAATCAGAAACGGACTTCATGAGGGTGGCCTGGGGGCCTGATATGCTCTTGTGGGCCCTGTGCTCACTGCCTGGAACCGTGGAGTTTCACTGGCATTTGCCATAGAATACCAGATTTGGCTGGTCCGCCACTGGCACCCTGCGCTCTTCACAAATGAAAGCAGGTTCACCCTGAGCACACGTGACAGACGTGAAATGGTCTGGAGAATCCATGGAGAACAGTATGCAGCATCGTTCAGCATGATTGGTTTGGTGGTGGCTCAGTGACGTCCTGGGGAGGCATACCCATGGAGGGACGTGCAGACCTCTACAGGCTCGACAACAGCACCCTGACTGTCACAGTCACGCTAATTTCTCCTTTCACTGCTCTCACTTTTGGTGCACCTCCTCACACGTGCATGGTGTGGTGAACAGAACTGATGAGAAAAAGGCGAAGTGTAATACTACCCCATTTCTTTAAAGGTTGGGATGCTGTGTAAAATCTAAATAAGAACACAATGCAGTGACTTTCCAATGTAGTAAGCCAATATTTTATTCACAAAAGAACATAGAAAATAAATCAAATGTCGAAAGTTTGACTTTTTACCATTTCACGAGAAATGTTAGCTCATTGTGAATTCGATGGCAGCAACGCATCTCAAAAAAGTTGGGGCAGGGCCATGTTTACCGCTGTGTGGCATCCCCTCAAACATTCCCCATTCTAACCTTTTGGAACTGGGGTTGTACAAACAGCATCATCATCCTCACTTTCACATGAATGAAACTTAGTTTAAAGTTGTTTTTTTTTTTTTTTTGGTGAGTGCAATATTAAATGTTTGAAAATGACCCTAGGCATTTATGCACTGAAGAAGTGAAGACTGGCAAAATGTCCTCTAAAATGTCCTCCCTGCTCTAAAACTCTAATTGGCCCCTGCAACGTAGAGGAGCGAGCGCGCACGCTCACATAAATGGCTCCTTCATCTCTCCCACAGTGTTACACACAGAGAACTGCTCTGCCCATCTCATTATCTTCTTCACCGTTTACCATCAATCATAAGTTTGTTTACTCGCTGCTCCTCTTCACCACTTCACTCATCGCTTTTCCTCCTCTTCACCTCATGCACTCTCCTGCTGTCCTTGTTTCTTCCTTCATCCCTTCCTGGCTCAGCATTGGGTAATTAGATGTGGACTTTCGTGCTTGTCATTCTGCAGTACAGTACACCCTGCAGGCTGCAGTGTGTTTGTGTGAGTGGAATCTCCTGTAAGTGGAACACAGATGGGTTCTCCCAGCAGCAGATGAGCCACAGATGGGCAATAAGTCCAGATGAGTTGTGTCACATTTTATACATGCAGTGTTTTATAAATTTTCAGCACGGTTAACAATAAATCACACAGGTGCGTTTTCTCCGTGTGCTTCATTTAAGCTTAATTTGAATGTATTTTAACCTGCTAACTGGTCTGCATATTCCTTATTAGTGTGGCTGTTGTGCGAATTTTGCTTTTCCCATGTCCATTGCTGAGATTCCAGCAGACAAAGATTAACACTGAAAGTTAGTTACCACACATTAATACATAAATGTAATATTTACCTCATGTTCTTTTTCTCATCTATGGAAGCTTGAGCATAGACTGTATAGAAAAGATGGCCATAGCCACATCACACATTAGGAACAAAGTGATGTTTGGGAAATGGTATCCTGCCTATAGCCATTTCAATGCAACAAGACCAGACTCATATTGCCAACCATTTTGCGTAATCCTTTTTTTTTTTAATAAAAATTGTTTTAGATTTTTATATGGTTTTAATTAGTTTAAATTGTTTTTAATTATTTTGATAGTTGTGTTACATGCAGTGTTGCACTGCCAGCGTGCACCTTCCCTGACTGATTGGGTAACTGATTTATAATGAGATGGAAGGCTGAGGGAGGACCAGGATGCAGTCAGCCAATCAGTAGCTGAAATGTGGAGTGACTAAATTAGGGAGAGGGCGGTAACACACCCTAAGCTAGACGTCAACCGGCATTAACAACAAACTGCAGGGAGCACACAAGAGAAGCACGGATGAGGAGCTACGTAGCCATTATTGCTTTGCTGCCACAATGAAGGCGTGACCCGACCCGGCTAACTTTGATGGTGATTGGGCAGAGGCTGAAGGCTCACCTAGCCATAAGAGCAGGCAGTTATTTCCTGTGCTACGGCTACACTATTGTCAGGCTGATGGGAGTTCCAGTGTGATATGCATTAGTGGTGTACAATACTGCAAAATTTGGTATCACTCCAATACCAAGTAAATACAGGGCCAGTATCGCTGGTATCAGTACCGATACTTTTAACCTACAATTACTGCGACTATGCCACTATGCTAATGTGGAGTCATCTGCTGTGGTGACCCCGTGGGGAGAATACAAGGGAGCAGGCGAAGGTGCATTTTACTATGACTATGCCAAACTCTTGGTGAATCATCTCGGTGAAATGACCAAATAATTTACTCAATAGCTTATCTAGATGTAGCCTAAATGCTGAAAGTCCACCGTGTCTTTTTCACAGATAACAAATGATTGTTACATTTAGTCATATTTCAGGTTTGAGGAATATTTTTTTTCTGCTCAAATATAATAATTCATTTAACACACACTTCAAAGAACTGAATATATTATTTGAATAAATATAGTGTATAGGTAGTTGGTCTTCAGTGATCAGTTACATTTGTATGTTCCACAGTACTGTAAACTGACAAAACACACACTGCACTTTGCAACATTTTCATCTAACACATCCACACGATTCTCCTCTTCCTCTGTGATGTAACTGCACCCTGCGGGTGTGTCTGTTGTTCACTCACTCAGCACCACCAAGTCATGTGACCACACACACACACACCTACACACACACACACACAGCAGAGCAAAAGAGGGGAGGAGGGAGGAGCAAAGTGTGCCTGTAGATGTGAGGAGTGTATTTGCACAGGTAGATCTACTTTTCTGATAAGACCAAGCAGAGGAGGAAAGACAAACTAATTTATCCCGTCAGGCTCACATCGATCCAAAACCGATACCAGTGCTGGTATCGATACTCTCGATACTTGATTAGCAGCTTGATTAGTAGCAGCTTGGTTGATCATACTGGCGTTGGACAAAGAAAAAGTTTAGTGTCACCAGCAGAGGGAATCGGAAGTGGTACTGGGAGCCAGTCGCTGTGTGGAACAAGGACTGCCTGCTGGCCACAGACTGGGGTGTGTAAGGAAAGGAGGAGCTTTGGAAGCACATAAATTGTGTGCTTGTAGTGACTCATCCCGTACTTTTCCATCAAATCTAACACGACAGATCTTTCTACTCTATATCCGCATTTATTGAGGACACTTTTGAAGTCTGTCTGTTTCTGAGTGGTGCTCCCAAATAACACCTAAAGTCAAACTCACCTCCGAGTGCTCGTCCAAGCAAACGGAAACTGACGTAACCGCGGTGACATTTCCGTGAGGCGCAAGATGCCGTGTGAACCGGATGACCTCATCTGTGCCAGCATCGTCTTTCTGTTTGTGTTGTGCTGGATCATTACCAAAACTGTCTGAGTGTGCGTTCGTCCTCTGTAAAAGCCAGAGAAGAAGTTAACTACTTCCCTTGCACAATTGCATGTTTACAAAAAACATGCACGAGCTCTCAAAGGCCCCTGCTGAGCTACCTGAGGGGCACTGTCTAATACAGAGTTTGACTGACAGGTGGTATTTGAGAGGGCAAGCCAGGGGAGAGAGGCGCAGCAGTCAATATTCAGGATGAGAGGCGGTGAATCACAAAACACACTACTAATGGCAGTGACACAAACATACACACTGCAGTGTGTGCACACTCAGCTCATCGTCATAGGGAGGAACGTTGGATGAATGCATTTTTTTGACTTCACCTTTAGCTTTAAAAATATTTGACACATTAGATGCATGCTTTTAGTGTGAATGCAGCATATTTGCTTTAAAATGAAACATGAAGTATGGCAGCTATTTGCATGTTAGGTATTAGCAGTGGTGTTATTTTGCTCACACATTATGTTTTCTCAGGATGTCTGCACACAAATTAGATTGAGAGTCTGCAGTGTTTTTGCACTGCAAAAGGGGATGGTTACATCTTCCTAGGAGGTTATGTGATCAGTTTGGTTGGTTGTTTGTTTGGATTGAGCAAAATGTTGCCAACAGATTTGCCCGAAAATCTTCCCAGAGGTACGTCTCAAGGTAGAAGTGATTCAGTTTTGAAGTCGATCTGAATCCACTTCTGGATCCAGGAATTCTTTGAAGGAGTCTTTAACCCTGTGTCGCAATTCAGGGGTTGGTTTGGCACAAATCTGATTGCATCACTGTACAGTGTTGAAGGCCATCCCATTTCCAAGGCTCCTCAAATGCAGCCCACAAATTCTAGAATCAGTGTGCTTCAAGAAAATATTAGTTTTAGGGTGGGCACAGTTATATCTTCCCCCTAACAGATTTTTATTTCAACTGAATTTCATGGGTTATATGTCACATTAAAGGTAGCACAAGTTTTGAAATGATTTATCATCTCTTTTTTTTTTTAACATCAGGAAAATTTGGTGTTTTACCAGGGGTGTGTTCACTTTCTATATCCACTGTACTTGTTGTGGCTCAGCTGCTTGGTCCCACAAAGTTTTAAAGCCCTTTCTTTCAAACATCAGCAGCTCAAATACCAACTTTGATCTTACAGAGATTGTGGCCGTTGTTAGTGGCTAGATTGCAGTGGTTCCACCATTACCAGAGTTCAGTTTTTCTTTGAATAAATCTAATGAAAGCTTTACTGTTAAGGAATTCAAATATATCTAAAACTAGAAAAGCACTATGAGGACAAAGACCCCTGCCAAGCAGCTCAAGCCTTTGAACTCTCTGCAACGCTTGCGTGCATGCACACACACACTTTCTCGTAGTCATGATACAGTATGTGGGGACATTGCAAGGATTTCCGCCAAGCAGCTCATTCCCCCACATATTCTAACATACACCTAAAAATAATACTCCTGCATGTTTATGTCTATCATAGTGCCTTTGATGTCCAAGACATGATCAAAGGCACTATGACGATCATGCCTTTGATGTCCAACCTCCTTGGTGGAGGTAATCATACTGACATCACTATTACTTCAATAGTTATTGATTTCAGGATTTTTTGTTCGGCATGATCCCATCATCCAATTCTTCCTAAAATTTAATCACCTTTTCCTTTAATGAGGCTGAATCCATAGCAAAAATTTCAGCCAAATCCATTCATAACTTTTTGTGTCATTCTGAACACAAACAAACAGACAAACCAACACCGACGAAAACATAACCTCGTCGGTGGAGGTAATACAGGCTACACTAACTGGCTACTTTATAAGGTACACCAGTTCAGCTAGTCTTTAACACAGATATCTAATCAACCAATCACATGGCAACAGCTCAGTGCATTTAGGCGTGTATACAGGGCAAAGATGACCTGCTTCAATCAAAATTGAGCATCAGAACAAGAACAAAAGGGGATTAAAGTGACTTTGAATGTAGCATGGTTGTTGATGCCAGGCAGGTTGGTCTGAGTATTTCTGCTGATCTACTGGGATTTTCCCACACAACATCTCTAAGGTTTACAGAGAACGGTCTGAAAAAGGAAATATCCAGTGAGGGGCAGATCTTTGGGCAAAAATGATGCCAGAGGTCAGAGGAAAATGGTCAAACTGCTTCAAGCTAATAGGAAGGAAACAGTAGAGTCTGTGTAATGCTATCATATCTGAAGAATGTTTCCAGCACCTTGTTAAATCTCTGCCTTGAGGAATTAAGGCAGTTCTGAAGGCAAATTGCTGGCTCAGTTAAAATCACCATTGTAAAGTCTACCTCACCTGTCCCCAATTAAGGAGACTTTCCAGTGTATAAGTGGTATAAAATGTAGGTATTTTTGAACTGAAATCGACTTTGCAACTGTCACTTATGGCAGTTGACTTTTATATACTTACAGTCGTGATAAAGAAAACACATACTTTTTCAGGCCTATGGTTTTACATCGCAGGACACAGTCTCAACTCATCTGGTCGGTACCAGGTTCAAAAATGTTTTAAAATAACACACAAGAGATTCCATTATTTATTTAACAAAAGAGTACGCTGTGTTATTCAATAATTTGTACAACCAGCTTGAGCAGCAACAATGAAGTAATGCTTTTCTGTATGACTTTATCAGGCTCTCACATTGTTGTGGATGAATTTTGGCCCATTCTTCATTACAGCATTTCTTCAGTTCATTAAGGTTGGTGGGCATTTTTTTATGCTCAGTTCTCCTAAGGCCCCACAATAGCATTTCAATCAGGTAGAGGTCTGGCCTTTGACTGGGCCATTGCAACACCTTGATTCTTGTCTTTTTCAGCTGTTTTGTTGTAGATTTGCTGCTGTGCTTGGGATCATTGTTCTGTTGCATGATCCAATATTAGACAAGCTTTCAGACTAATGGTCTCACATGTGACTCTGGAATGTTTTGGAATGTTTACAAAATTTAACATGCTATTTAAAGCCTATGATGAATCTATGATGTACCTCTTGGGGTTTTTCACAGTTTTCCCGAGCATTGCATGGCCTGACCTTGGAGTGAATTTTCTGGAATGTCCACTGCAGGGAATATTGACAAGAGAAAAACATTCGAGACAGCTGCCAATAATCTTTCTCAGAGTAGAACTATGAACTTCAAAGTGTTTGGAAATGGACTCCTAACCCTTCCCAGACTGATGGGCAAGAAGAGTTGCTTCTATAAGATGAATATGAATGTCTTTCCTTCTTGGTATTGTGTTACCACACACACCTAAATGCTCCAGACCAGCAAACTGCCAAAACTTCTGCTTTTATAGAGATGCTCAATAGCAGGACCTGGTTGCTACTTATCCTCCTAATTCCTATCGAAGCACTAAGGGTGTACTTAGTTTTCTTTTTTTTTTCTTTTTTTAAAGACCTGTCCTGTCTGGCAGCATTAGCAAGCAGAATCATCATCTGAATGCTTTGTTGTGCCAAACACATTTGATTTGCCAAAAGGAGTTCTATAAGCTCTATAGGCTCCTCTTGTTGATACATTTCTTTCTTTCTTTATTTTTTGCCAGAGCAGACAGGTAGGGAAGAGAAAAGAGAGAAAGAGAGAAGAAGAGAAGAGAAGAAGAAAAAAAAAGAGGAAGAGTGCACATTTGGAAGCCAAGCACTGCATCTGTAAAGCGCATACTGCAACTGAAAGAAGAAAAGCAGACATATGATACATAAACATACACATATGAATGTGTGAGTGTGTGTGTTCGTCACAGAATGTACTTAGCAGTGAGGGTGGCACGCTGCTCCCGTACTATCCAGAAGCAAGTCAGACAGAGG
>VUQH01022977.1:0-18195 GCA_015106775.1 Etroplus canarensis | reverse complement strand
CCCCCAGTGGGTTGCTACAGCAGATAGTTCCTCACTGAATATTTCAACATCTCAAATGTTTGTTCCTGCCTTGTTCATCTAAGAACACATGAGGGCGGTGTTGAAACACTGATAGTAGAGAGGAATCTGTATTTAGGTGAACTTTATTGTTCTGGTGCATGTCCAAAGGTGCCCCCCAATCAAGCAGCGGTAGATTGAATTTGAATAAAATCTGAATGAGAACATTTTCTTTTGTAAATTTTGCTTGAACTTTATTTCATTTCATTTTGAGCTTTCTTTTTCTATACTGGGTTTGTGCGTTAAAGGACATTGAAATATCTCTTCTTTTGACTGGTGCTTCCCTCTTCCTCTTCAGTTTTCTCTTCCACATGACTGGTACTCAGCTCCACCTCTGTTTTCTCTTCTACTTGTTCTACCCTGGTCTCTGCTTCTGTTTTTTCATCAGACTTTGCTGTCCTCAGCAGCGCCTGTTGTGGCTGTGCTGGGTTCTTCAGACTCTGTGGACTTTTTCTCAGAGAGCTGTTCATTTGTTAATGCTTATATGCTCTCACAAAGTGTTTAGTAATTGGAAGCAAGTGGAGAAGATTGCAGCGAAAATAAGCAAAGGAGCATTGGAGCTAATCAAACCTGAAAATGAAGCAAGACAGACTCAAGAAATTAAAATAGACGCTACATCAGGCCCTCTAGTGGAGCAAGAAGTGGTAGAAGGTTTTAAATCAATGATGACAAATATATGTTCTGTTAGATTATTCATTTTGTGTGTTACAGGGATTTTGTGACTACATACTTTTTGAGATTCCTCCAAGGCCTCTCTGGTCTTTTGTTCCTCCTCCCTCAGCTTCTCCTGGTCCAGCTCCTCTTCTCTGGACTTTGCCTGCTCTTCCTCCAGCAGTGCCAATTTGGCCTTTTTCTGCAAATAAAGTGTCTTCAGCAATGAGGCTTTAGATAAGCACTGAGAAAAGGGAACCCATTACACATTTTAGCATCCATTATAGGTGTATGCCACTGAAGGCTTTAAACTAGACCTTTTATTTCTTGTAAGCCAGAGGTAGTCATAGATCCCTGTTGGCATGCTGGGCTCTATTAGCAGATTCTGAGTGAAAGGTGACTGGGTTTTTGTTACCTTAGCCCTTACAGGCTTTTTTATCTTTCAGCCTGAGGAGCTTAGACTGTCTAAGCCTCTTTTATCCTTTATATAAGCCCTCAGAACCCATTTGAAGACAGGGGCTTTGAGGTAGTAGTAGTAGTGTGAACAGAAATAGCTTTAGTGCTTGTAACTTAGCAGCTAATGGAGTATTCCAGGAGTTAATCACTTCTGTTTCAGTTATGTGTGTCACGGTCAACATTTTCACTACAACACTTCTGTGGTCACATTATCTCCTTGCTAGTTTAAAAGTCCAACATAAGTAAAATTTGCTTTCAGACTTGGCTTCTGTGTTATATAAATGTTACTTACAAAATGTGCTTGAAGGGAGTGGGAACAAAAAAGTGGGAACAGATGTGCTGAACTTGTTAACATGTACCTATCCCAACAAATTCTGAGCAGCAAAAATTCCTTTGGAGTTGTGTTTCAGGTCATTAAAGTCCAATATTCTCTTAATAATTTGCTTTAAGATCTATTTTTAGTCAGCTCGTGAGGGAAACATAGGGTTCTTTGGCTGTTAAATGCTCCACATTCTATACTTTCTTTTGAGGTTGAGAATAATAGTAAGACAAAACATCAAATTATAAATCTTTACAAAGCTCTGTATATGTGCAGATCAAGTGTAGCATGTCAGATCATTAAAAAATAATACAATACTTTTGGCTACTCCTTTTTTCCCCAAGGGGCCACCACAGTGGATGAATCTGCATATGAGACACACAATATGCCAACACTTTAAGCAGATGGGCTACAACAGTAGGACCACACCGAGTGCCACTTGTCAACTAAAATAAGGTAACTCAGGCTACAGTTCAAAAAAATGGGACAGCAGAAGAACTGGTCTGATGAGGCTCGATTTCTGCATACAGATGGAAAAGTCTGACTTTGGCTTAAAAAACATGATTATTATTTTGCTCTGTATAGCACTTTGATCAGCTGAGGCTGTTTTAAAGTGCTTAATTAATAAAGCTGGTATGGTATGATGAATCATTTTCTGAGATACATTGAGTCCCTTATCAAATGAGCAGCATTTAAATGCCAGTCTTCCTGAGTGTTGTTTCTTACCATGCCCATCCCTTTATGACCACAGTGTATCCATCTTCTGATGGCTGCTTCCAGTAGCATAAATCACTAAATCACAAAGGGTTCATGGTACTCAAATGGCCTCCACAATCACCAGATCTCAGTCCAGTAAGTTACTTTTATGAATGTTTTAGCCTTTACTGGATCTGAAGTTCATAAATTTTGGTTGTTACCATATTTTACTCGTTTTCACTTGTATATCGGTATACTTATTTTATGTATTTTACTGCGAGTATTCATGTGTGTAACAACAACAAATAAACCTGTCTGTATTAATTGCCATATGTAGCCTAAATAACTCAAGTTATAAGTTAAACATTGTACAATATGTAAAATATGAATATTTATCGTAAGAAAATGTCAAAAGGTCACAGTTACGAGTAAATAAAGGCCAAATAACAGATCTGCAGGAACTATGTGATACTATCATGTCAATATGGACCAAAATCTCTGAGGAATGTTTCCAAATAATTTTTGAACCTATGCCATGAAGAATTATGGCCTTTCTGAAGGCAAAAGGGAGTCCAACCTAGTAGGAGCAATGTGTACCTAATAAAGTGGCTGGTGAGTGTAGCAGGAATATGTTGTGCATTTGTGTAGGCTGCACCCCACAAAACAGCTTTTATAATTCCATATCCATATAGGTAAAAATTCTCATTTCCACCCTGTCTTTTTAATTTCTTTTGATTGATAGTGGACACAAGCCCCTCTCACCATGGAGGACTGCGTCAGGAAGAACATCCAGTGTAAAACTTCTGCCAGATTACCAATGTGGATCAATCCGCTGTGGCGACCTCTTGGGAAGAATACAAAGGGAGCAGCCGAAGGTACTCTGCTCTGATAGTGGTTATACTTTTATAATTTTGAGTCTATAAATATACTAGAAATAAAAAAAAAACCTTATATACACGACCAGTCAAATGTTTGGACACGCTGCGTGTCCGCTGTTGCGACCCCTCGGGGGGAAATGCAAGGGAGCAGCCGAATGTGCTGAGCTGGCATTAAACTACATAAATAAATGAGCAGCTCACTTCTGCCTCGTATTCCATATTTGAGTTGTACTTGTAAAGCCAGTGGGCCAGATACAGGATGGGGTCCACAGGTCGCTGCTCGGCCACCTCAGCGAGTCCCTCCGCCAGACACCGGCCTAGATTTTTCTTTACATATTCTGAGTCCATGCTTGCTGTCACCTGAGTGAAACACGCCATTATATTAACAAACGATAAGCACATGATCCAGACAACAACCTTTCACTAAACCGCGTCTTTAACTATTTTATTTCCATCACAACTAAATCGTCTTTTTATTACAGTTTACAATGACCATGAAAACAGGCAAACCTTTTTCTCCACTTCGCGTCTGTGTGCGGTTAGGTCTCCATGGTAACGCTGTCACATGATTAATACCCCCCAGCATTTAAAAAAAAAATCAGACTGCGGCCATTTCTGCTGCTACAAATACTAGTACAGTACAAAACAGAGCATTATTACCTCAGACATTATGTGGGAAAAAGATATGGTACCTAAAGAATCCTGAATTACGGCAGAAATCTGTAACGGTAGTTGAAGGTCTGTAGTGTTCAGGTGGGGAAATATTTTTAAAGCCTTATTTTGGGGCAAAGTCAGAAAAAATATATAAAGCACTGTGCAAAAGTATTGAGCCATCCCTCTTTGCTTCATATGTTGCCAGAAAAATGGGAAATAGGTGCAATGATTTATTAAAATGTGCAAACATTCATAGAAATATAGTACATAGTGCAAAAACAGAGTTTATAAAATTCAAACAAGCTTGAAAGTCAATATTTGGTATGACTACTTTTATTCTTTAACACAATCTGGACTCTTAGATAAGCTTTCTTGCCATTTATTTGGTTCATGTGGGGCATTTCAAAGCTTTTCTTTCAGTGTTGGCTGCCTTTTGTTCTGTTCTCTGTCAAGATGATCCCACATAGCTTCAACAATGTTGAGGTCCAGTCTCTAGGGAGGCCAATCCATGGCTCAGTTTTCCACTGTATGTTTTTCTATCCTGGTAAGCTTTTACTGCATTAGCGGTGTGTTTGGGATCATTGTCTTGCTGAAAAATGAAGCCAATGCCAATCAGATTCTTTCCAGTATTGCATGGTTTTATCAAAAATCTGATGATACTTTTCTGCATTCATAATTCCATCATTATTAACACGATCTCCATCACCACTGGCTAATATGCAGCTGCAAACCATGACAACCTTGTTTGGCAATAGACACTCTCCTGACCTTCTACGTATGGACTAATGAGGATTCAAACCAAAACCGTTAATTATAGATTTATCATTTCAGTCCAGTTCTTGTGTAATTTGGCCCACCTCAACCTTTTGGTTTCCCTTTTTGACAGGCCCTTTTCCACTGAGACCATTTCTGATAAGGCTTTGATGAACAGTAGATGAACTGAAGGACCAGATGCATCTTTTAAGTCCTGTGTCATGTCTTTGCTGGATCGTTTCATTATTCTTAAGGGCACGAATTTCAGATATAAGTGATGAGAGCAACATGAACATGAGCGTATTGTAGTCGAACTAGGAGAGGCCACATAAAGTCTAATGATGGCTTGAACTGTCAGACCAAGGTACATTCTACTGCCAGGCTCAGGAGTGAATCCAAGTTCCTGAGCGCTCCTGATCGCTCCTGGTACTCCATCTCACAGAAGAATGTAGAGGAAATTACCCTGAAAGCCAAAGCCAGAAATTAGAAGCATCAATAATTTAATTGATTTTACTCATTCATGGAAATTAAGTAGCATGTTCCAATATGGATCAGCACATTTGTTTTCTTTTCCTGCACACATCTGTCTTCATTACACCATGTGTGTCCTGCTGTTTTCCCCCCCTTGATTAGAGGTGGTGACAGACACGTCGTCTCTGGTGGTGGAAATCTCGGCACACGAGGCAATGCTCCAGGAGGGGCAGGAGCTATCACTATCCTGTAACACAGACATTTATAACCAGGAGGAAAGGTTCTTCTGTATTGGTTGGTTCAGAGGAAGTGTTGAGCTGGCCACAGGTGTTCTCTATGTGGGGCTAGAGTACAGAGGCCATGAGAAAGATGGGAGAGCTGGCCTCAGGTTCAAATTTTAGGTTTGCACAGGAGACATTTCAATACTCAATGGACAGGTTCCACATTAATTAGCCACCAGCACAAAAGCTGAATGAGTAAGGCTTTCAGAAAAAAAACTTGCGTACAACTGAATTTTATATGTTGAGGGGCATAGTGAATTGTGCTCAGTTCACTACAAGGCTTTAGATTTTGTTGCAATCATTTTAATAAAACCACACAGAATATAGTTCTGCCTAAATTTGCATAAATGTTGTAAAACTGATTTTCTTAATATATCTAAGACTGGTTAAAGCAGTTAGAGACTTGACACATATCTTGACTTTTAATGAAGATAATTTTTATACATAATTTTTTATACTCAATTTTCCTTTTTAGAGTAAGAAATAAGATAAGTAATGCATAATATGTCAACAGGGAGAATTAAACTGTAGTTTTGTAATGCCATGTCTTAATATCACCTTTTTACTTTAAGCACTAATGATATAAAAATCTTTTTTTTTACTAAATTCATATTTAGTAGGGTTTAAAGTGATGTCTCTTTTTAATGAAATGCCTTTAAAAACTAATAACAGAGCCAAGCTAGACTGTAGAACAGAATTTGATTTGCAGAAAACATTCAGACAAAATCAGATTGAGAAATTTTTCACCATAAAAAATAGTGTTGATTTTACAAGTGTGCGTCATTGTTATGATTTACCAATTATCAAATTATTAGCTTATGTGTAAAATGTTTGCTGTGCTTTAAGTGTTCTTAGTAATGCAACATACTTGGAAAAACAAACACCTTTAAATTGTTTTCCCCCAGTGGGTTGTTACAGCAGATAGTTCCTCACTGAATATTTCAACATCTCAAATGTTTGTTCCTGCCTTGTTCGTCTAAGAACACATGAGGGCGGTGTTGAAACACTGATAGTAGACAGGAGTCTGTATTTAGGTGAACTTTATTGTTCTAGTGCATGTCCAAAGGTGCCCCCCAATCAAGCAGCAGAAAATTGAATTTGAATAAAATCTGAATGAGGACATTTTCTTTTGTAAATTTTGCTTGAACTTTATTTCATTTCATTTTGAGTTTTCTTTTTCTATACTGGGTTTGTGCGTTAAAGGACAGTAAAATACAAACCACACCACTTTGAAAGTAAATGACTCTCATTGTTTGCAAAAGTCCAGTCTAAAACATTCAGACACACACAACCTAATATTGAGATGCTATGGTAAATGAAGACACTATCGAGTAGTGCTACGGGATGTGTACAAGCTCCTGATCTGGAGCTCATGTCAAGCTACATTTACCTTTGGTGCATCAGTTGTTATTCTTTTCTGAATGAAAGGGCTTTAATAGACTATAGCATTATGGATTTGATAATGAGAAATTATCATGTTAATAATGAAAAAAGTTTAATTTCATAGTAAAATAAATGTAATGCACCCATCTCCCCAATTTAGCAAAGCTTGGAGCCTTCAGCTGGAACTCTTAGGAGGATTCACTTTGGCTTTCACCTGAATGATACATGGAGGATTCTGTCCAGCTGTCAGGCCAGCCCATTCTCATTCCTAGGGCAAACTACTTGTTTGCAACTAAACCTGACCAGTGAGAAGTGAAAGTAAAAAGCAAGGGACAAAAGAAACTAAGGTCAAAATAGAGAGGTTCCAGCAGGTGACAAACCAGGGCCTCCTGGCTGTTAAACCTGTAAAGTGGTGCATAACAAAACAATATACAACACAGGATAAAACACGCTGGACTACTTTAACTCACCCACAAGTCGAATTTGTATGGACCTGATGTGAGACATATTGTGACACAAAACACGTGCCATAACTCATGTCCAGCCTAGTTCATGATGTCTGAGCCACATCTGAGCCACCATTACCTGGAAGTGGTCCAGTGTGTCTACTATGTGGGTAAGGAATGCATTCTCCACACTTCACCTTTTGAGTGTGGCCAATCAGGAGGAAGCCTCAAAGAAGACCCAGGAAGTAGAGACTTTATCTCTCAGCTAGCTTGGGAATGCCTTTGTGCTCTCCCCTAAAGAGGAGGAGGTGGCTGGGGAGGGGGAGGTCTGGGTGTCTCTGTTTAGACTGCTGCGACACAGACCCAGATAAGTGACAGTGGATGGATGGATGGATGGATGGATGGCACTTCACCTCAGCTATTGTCCTGATTTATTATAAAATGACTCTTTTTTTAAAATCTTTTGGGAGTTTTTTGTTTGTAGCCTAAAGGAATATACTCTACAGTTTTCTAAAGGCTTTATATTGTGTAATGATAAATAAAATAAGCTGAATCATTAGTTTAGTTTTAGTTTTAATTTTTTTCAGACATGTAAACAAAAGAAGACAGAATAAAAGGTATTTGTATACACACAAAAGAGCAACAAACGACAACAAAAAAGAGAAAGTCCCCAGTTGCAAGTCCAGAAAGGAGTAGGAAGAAGTATATAAATACTTATTAATTATTATTTCAATACTTAGATGAAATACACATACATAAATATACACATATACAGTATGTATACACACACAGATTTATATACTTACATATATCCACACACACACACACACATAGATACACACACTTATATACACATACAGTACATACACACACAGGTAACATAAATACATTTATATGTTATTTTTTTGTTGTCTTGTTCCTAATGCATGTTTCGAAATGTCTTTTTGAAATTTTGCTTAAACAGTCTTTCAGTCCAAATGTTCCATTGCTTAATTCCACAAATAGTAACACAAAATGATTTCACATTCGCATGAAGTGTCATAGTTTAATTTACCTCTGAAGTTGTGACCCTCCCCTTTTAATAAACGTACTTTGAATATTTTTCTGGTAACATGTTATTCCTGGCATTATACAGTGTTAGTGCAGTTTTGTATTTAATAAGTTCTATAAACTTCAAAATGCTTGAATTAAAAACAGACTACTAGTGTAATCCAGCATGATGAATGATTCTGATTGCTCTTTTCTGAAGTTTACACAGCGGTTGAAGTGATGTTTTATAAGCGTTGTCCAAAGCTTCTACACAGTAACCTAAATAGGGTAATATAAGTGAACAACAAAGGATGTGTAGTGACTTGTAATTCATCTAATAAAAGATGTTTGGCTTTACTCAGCACTGAAATATTTCTTGACAGTTTGGTTTGTATATGTTTGATGAGGTTTCCAGAATATTTTGTCATCAATAGTCACACTAAGAAACCATCGCTGGTGATGAAGGATTTATGCCAGATTTCTTCTAATATTTACTTTTGTTTTAAATGCTTCTCACCATATTCTGTAAATGGGAAAGTTAGCTTGCATGGAAGAGGAGAAGGTGGGGAAATTGTAGCAGGCTCCATTTCCAAGAAACAGATGACACCCAGTTAACATTTGTAATCGCAGGTATCATTTTCCTTGTATAATCGTACCACACACCTTTCAGCCAAATATAGCTTTCACGTCGACATGAAGGACTTTCAAAATCAGGCCCTCACTGCATATACCAAGTATTTTTAAATCTAATATCTTTTATTTATAATGTGATCCTATAGCTACAACATAACTGTATTAACTGGGCATTCACACTAACCCCCCCCCCCAAAAAAACATTGTTTTGACTCCTCACATAGGCTCTGTGAACAAGTTTACACACTTTTGTAAGAGGGGTTAAGAAAACCACTTGGAACTTCACTTCCTGAATTTATGGTCAAATTTGTACCTTTTCTGCATCAGTCTTAGATTAAAATGTCTTTGTTAATGTAAAGAAAAACGCTATAAATCAGGCACAGTGGTTGCCTGATTTGTGACAGTAGGTGACAGTGGTTGCCATTAGTAGGTAATTTGCTTCTTTCATGTCTTTTAATGGGAGGGACAAATACAAGTTCTCTAAATATTAGGAGAACATGTCCCCTAAGTTTCCCTGAAATCTACATGGTTTATTATTTTAAAGAGAGACAATAATTACCAACAAAATAGTGAAAGCTTAGTCTATATACAACAGCAGTCATCTTAAGACACAGAGTACTTCAGAATAGTTACGAAAGGGGACATTTTGAGGCTTTTTTAATGTTTATTCTACAGTGGTTTTACTGATCCAATCCACATTACATTAAAGCGACATGTTAGCAGAGTGACCAGGTATTCCAATGATTGCACAGCATTTTTACCCTTTATCCTCATATCCCACATATTGACACAATGCCCCACATTTTTTTTTGCCTCCAGTTTACAAAAATGAAAGAATCACAAGAAATATGTTTTTGCAAATGTGATATGTGAATGTTTGGATGCCTCGCTACTGAAATCCAAAGATGCCAAACAGACTGGTAACTGAACTAACAGTTAATGTAACAGAAAGAGGAATATAGGCGTGCACAAAGACCATAAAACAAACTTTTGCTTCTCTTTATGCTCACTGTAAACCCGAATGAGTTCACAGAACAAAAACAAACAAACAAATAAACAATTCAGCCTAATTTCTTCGAGTTTTCTGTGTTGCTTTAAATGCATGTACATGAGGTGGGCTCCACACAGAAAAGTCCCAGCTAGAAGATTCAAACCCAGGACCTTTGTTGCTGTGAAGCAACAGTGATATCCACCACACCACTGTGCAGCTCCTCATGACAACAGGTTGCCAACTTCAACAGCTTAAGTAAATTTAAGTAATTTGAACCTTTCCTTCTACTATTAATGACTGATTCACAGTACTGCTTTTGCCATCTGAAGAGTCGACGCACAGCTACGTGCTGTAGCTGTTTATTGTCACCAGGGGGCAGTGTCACAAACAATTGGTTTGTGAGCCATTATTGCTGTTGAGGGTTCGTCAACCAGTTGGGCTGAGTGTTAAAACAATGAAAAATGGTCTTTGCTGCCACTGTTGATCATCTTCATGCTGTTTTCTTTTAATCTTTGATGCTTTTTTCTTCCCTGTACATTGGAAACTCTTTTGTCAGCTGACTTTCTGACCAATCAGCCATGGACCTACATATAGCTACCAGCTCTTGGTTTTTTGTTTGTAATGTGTTGTTGGTTTTTTGAAGGACTGCATCTCTGTGTGTTACATTTCCTTCTGTTTTGTCAAACAGGCACACTGGCAGTACCAAAAATCAACCATTATACTGCACTGATCAGACAGAAAAAGCTAAATAATAAAGAAAATAAATAAATAAATAAATATATGCTATACATGGTATAAAAGGATGCATTATTATATTTTATAACTTGAAATAAAATGAAATAAAATGTCAATTTTTATTTTTAAGTGATACTTAAGTTAAAATCAAAACTTATAAGTTTAATTAATTCAAAAAAGGAGAAAAAGTGGAACTAAACATATTTAAATTACTAGAACTTCAAAAATTGAGTTCTCATAGTTATTTTGCACATTTAGGTTTACAGTGTTTATAAGAAGCTGGGAGAATGGATTTCAAATAAAAAAACTCCTGTTTATACATGTTAACCTGCTGAAGTTAGATTTAAATATTATTTTCATACACCCTACATCAGCATTGTCCCATACAAACATACTCAAACACAATGAGTTTGAATTTTTAGGACGTTTCTTTCCAATTATTCACGCAAAGAACTCTTTTGTATTTCTCGGGCATGGCTGAATGTTTAACTATTCTAATAAATTGCCTCTAAAAAATTATTTATTGAGTTAACATAGCCAAAATGTGCACATTTTTCCACATTCCAAAAAAAAAAAAACAACCCCAAAAACACCCCAATCCTCAGCTGCTTAACAATTCTATCTTGCAGATCTCCAAGGAGGCTTGACTGATGAGGCTAAAGAAACTTTTAGGCAAGAGGAAGCTGCGCTCAGAGCTCCATGGTGGCTGCGGCAGCCAGCCGGCAGGAGACCATCCTGCGCTCCGCTCATCTGCGCTGCTGCGCTTCTTCTGGTTTATATTGGCTTCAGTCTCTGTGACAAGACAAGTTTGCAAATGAGCCAGACCGACGGAAATGCGCACAGGAGCGACCAGCTGTGTGGGAACGGGACGTGATTCCGGTGCTGAAGTGTCAAAGGTCTGATCCTACCTGGATCGACTCCTCCGGTTTCACTGCAGGACGCCGCACTGCGTCAGCAACAGCTGTCCTGCAGCCCCGTATAGGCTGCCAGAAGGGGAAGAATTACCTCCTCAGTGCAAGGCTTGACAGAAGACAATTTTTATTTTTTTCTATTTTCTTGGATTCTGTGGAAATATTTCTATTACCGTGTGAGGTAACGCACCGCCTGCCTTCTGTTCTCTTCCATGATCCCACAGGTGGCTCCTGCATGAAGTTCCCAGTAGAAAACTTTGCTGTCTGGCTGCAGGTTGAAGGGTTGCAAGTCTGGAATGACTTCGATGATTATTTGGTGCTTTTTTGTGTTTGTACTGGTCGTAAGTTTTCCAAATCTACGGATTTGGTATTTCCATGACTTTAAGATGGAGGCCTTATAGTATAGTAAGGCAATTCTTTGAAATTATTTGATTTTACACTCGTCTTATTTGGGCTGTGGTGCACAGTTTTCTGTGTGAGTTTGTGAAATATTCCATTTAAAAGTAAAAAAAATGTAAATGAGGCATTTGATTAATTTCCCCTGAATTTATGATTCTGATTATTTTTCATGGCATTCAAAATAATTTGCAGTATTTTCAAAGATATTAAAGCAAATGCGTGTTTTGAAACGAGTACTGCGTTTGTTCAAGTAACAAACTGTAATTGAGTTAGGCAGGTTTGTGTCTAGAGAGCAAGTGTGTGTATGTGGAAGCATGGGAATGTTAGTGTGCTGATGGTGCATGCACATGCAGTGGGAAGCTGTTTAACACACAGGGGAATCATGTGAGAACTTCATAACAAGCTCATTTCTTCACCTGCCAGGTGAATATCTCCCTTGATGCACATGGCTGTAATGTCCAATGTGTACACTGCAACCTTCTCAACCCCCACTGTGCCTCCTCGTACAGGGACAACGTTGTATTTTTAGCCCATGTCTTCATGGCAGATGGGCAAGCTACTGTGATGCTGTGGATGCTCCTACCCGACAGTTTTTCTGCCGTTAATCCGTGCTGCCCAAATCAGTGGTGCAGGACCATAGAGACAGCTGTCTTAGATGCTGTCAACAGTGCACCTGCAGCTCTTATGTAATAGCCCACTCCCACAGTGGAGGTCTAGCAATAGGACCAGTGCAAATATCAACATGACTGGGGACCATCAGGTGGCATTTTTAAGGACATAGTCTGAGCTTTTTTTGCGTATTTCTTATTAAGCCAAGGTTGATCTCTTCTTTGCTGTATTCCCCCCTGACTTTCTTAATTGTGTCTGCAGAGATCTAGTTAGATGGGATAAAATATATATTTGTGTTTTGCATAATATGAAAACTTGCAGAAAGATCTGTTGTCTTCCTCTCCCTGAGTGTGTTTGTGTGTCTTACATCACATGTTCTTGGAAGCAGAAGGTGTTGGTTTTGAGTTTCTTTCACTAAGTGAGCCCATGTGACTGCCTGGCCAAGGCTTCTGTATTTTCCACAGTATTCAAAAGGTGAAATAAGGTTAAAGATAAGCAAATGTTTTTATAAAAAATTATCTCATTAGTTCATTACCTAATACAGACTACATCTGGAACGTGTTATGGTACAAGAATAATGCTTTGTTATTATTTGTTTGTTTACACTTTGTTTTAACTGGATAGTTCAAACATATGCGGCTCCTTCATGGATGTCCATATTTTTTTAAGGACTCTGTCAGCGTTATGAATATGATAATAGCCCCCCTCCAGTCCCACACAAGATGGATGGAATATTCTTCATATCACCTCCACATGTAATCGTCTCAGATTTCCTTTCAGTGAGTGCAAAAGCCAAATGGGCTAGTTTGAGAGAGCAGAAATCTGTTTATAAAGCTGTATCAGAACAGCATTACAGCATTACAGCATTATTCACTAGAAATAGTCCAACCCAATCTTATGGCAGTCTGTTAAATAGTCACAATAAAGCTGTACAATTTTTCCTGTTCATAAATTGCCACATTATTTGTGTCCAGGGACACAAATTAATAGATTGAAATCATAACTAAATCATGAACTGGTGTGAGACTGGGTTGCATAGTCAGTCTTACAAGAGCAGTGTGAGAGTGCATACTCTCTAAGGGCTTACAATTCCCTCTGCATGAACTGAATCCATGGATCCAAAAGGATATCCACTTTTCATTTGTAAAACGACCAATTTTGCCCTAGTTCACCATGCTAAAATGTCCTTCAGATAATTCCTAAATCTAGATCCAGTTCCAGATAAAAACATGTAAATCTATCCATAACTTTAGAGTAACCCTGATAACAAAAAAACAAACTTAACCAATCATCTAACCCGGTTAGCAGAGACTGTGAGATTGTGGCTCATTCTAAAATGGCTTACTTTGCTTTATTAGTCATTAGCCTAGGTTAGGAGTGACTGACTTTCCGTGTTCTAAGGCTAATACTCCACAAATAACATCATATTATGAAGCTGTCATTATCCAGGAGATCAAACATTTCCATAAGCGTTGACTGTGGTCAGCCAGAGACACATAGTTAGACTATGTTCTCTAATGAAAGTCTGGATTTAAAAATCAGTAGACCTATATGTCTCTGTTAGCAACCTGACCGTCTGCCAGCACCACAGAGATTACATTAGGTCTTCACAGCTCTTCAGCATGCAGTGACAGAGGCATACCGTGGATTACAGCGGCTGTCCTCTTAGCAGTGCTGTAACACATGGAGGGATGCTGAGTCTACTGAGCACACATGTGATAAAAACATTTAGAAAAGAGTCACCTTAAGGGACTTAATCTAAGGGACGATTACTCAAGTAATTCTGACATTTTACATTCTGGTGCTGATTTTTTCCTGATAGAAGGCATGCGCATGGTTGGATGTTCTTGGGGACTCCCACCATAATGGTTTTGCATCACAGTTGAGTTTCTGCACTAAATGTTACATTGCATCAGTTTATGCTGAGAATGTCTTCATGTAAAGAAAAATCAGGTCCCAGGAGATGATTAAATATATAAAGATATATAAAGCAGGTCCTCTGTGACATTTTCAAATATTTATAACTTTTCTCATTTAATGTTATCTCTCCCAAGTCAACATGTCTTGAAATGATTTACATTTCTCTCTCTGGTATTCTCCTAGTTTAAGATGTGAGAGTTTAAAGAGTTTTTTTAATGTTTGGCTGCTTTTGTGTCATTTTTGGTGGAAGTAACCTGCCTCAGTGTTCATAATAATGATACATTAACTAACTTTAAATTATAAACTGCTGCTCTTTAACAGCTCAGATGTGTTTCAGCAAGAATTAAGCCCCTGTAAAAGCCTTCTGTATGTCCAAAATATGTCACACAAATCTGTGTTTTGGGAGGCTTTTTAGGAATCATGTACATTTGTGCTATATGGACAAAAGTATTGGGTCACATCTCTTAATCATTGACTTTGGTGTTTCACTCAGTCCCCTTGTCACAGGTGTATAAAATCAAGCACCTTGCCATGCAGTCTGCCTTTACAAACCCCTGTGAAAGAATGGGTCTTTCTAAAGAGCTCACTGAATTACAGAGTGGTATACTGTACAGTAATAGGATGTCACCACTTCAATGAGTCAGTTTGCAAAATTTCTTCCCTCCTTGATATGCCATGATCAACTGTAATTTGATTAAATTTTATTTATATAGCACCAGTTCACAACAAAAGTCCCCTCAAGGTGCTTTACACTGTAAGGTAAAGATCCTACAATATTAGAGAGCAAGCACTTGGTGAGTGTGGGAAGGAAGAACTCCCTCCTCCCCCCTACGGAGCGCTGAGGTGAATAGTATGCAAATGTTGCCAGCGCTCTGCTGAGTCAATAACTGCAGAATTTCAAATCTTCTCTCTGCAGCAAGCTTTACATCATAAGCACCATGCCAAGCTCTGGATGGAGTGGTGTAAAGCACACCACTGCTAGACTCTGGAGCTGTAGAAATATGTTCTGTGGAGTGACGAATCATACATCTCTATTTGGCAGTCTGACGCACAAATCTGGGTTTGAAGAAAGCAAGGAGAACATTACCTGTCTGACTGTAAAGTTTGGAGAAGCTTACCACGTCGTTTTGAACAATTCTAATTATGAGTAAAGCTATTTTTTTTACAGTATATTTTTATGTTGGGGAAAAAAACATGTTTTCTAAATATTTTGTGGGCTGTGTTCCCTGCACCCCCCTCCAAAATCTATGCCTTTGGGTGCAGCTTACAGTGACACTATAGGGAGAAGCAACAGGTGGCGAGGTCTCTGTTAACGTGTCTCCCTATAGGGAGGGTATGAAATATACAGTTAATTGGCAGGTGACGGGTTGACAGCAACTTACAGTGTTGTAATTTGACCTCATGAAAAAAATGGAACAGGAGTATGACAAATGTCAAAGGACATGTGGACAAAATGCCTTGTTTGCTGTGTAGATGTCATTTATTACTAAAATACATTACATAGGTGGTGTACAATGTGGGGTCTGAGATGTCTGCCATGCACCTGCAGAATCTGTCTTTGAAATCCTAGCATCTGCAGATCCTAGCATCTGCAGGACTTAAGCCAACAAGTCATTATGAAAAATGATTAAACTATATGTGTTTATGTCCAAGGTTACTGGGGAGCGGTCATAATATGTGTCTGAGATCGAATTGCCATTCTGATTTCATTATCACACTAGTAAACTAAACATCTTCACTGTCTCTGAGAAGACAGCACACCCTGTCTTGCTGTCTGAACTCAAGCTGCCCTTGTGATAAAAGCCAAAAGCTAGCTGAGCTGGTTTCCGGAGGCGAATATTGGCAATTGCATTCCAATGCCGGCTAATGTAACGAAGAGGTATCTACATTACCCCGTCTATATCCTCAGCTGGAATGTCACAGGTCACATGGCCTTCACTGACATGCAAGGTGATATATATATTACTGACAGGGAAGGCTTCTGAAATCTAACATTCCCTCCCTCTTCCTCTGTTCAGAGTGAAGCTGACAGAGCACAGAGACCTGGTCATAATGAGTTGTCTTCAGTTTGATTCTGAAATAAAACCAGTGGAAGAAAGTCACTAAGTAGATCTTCAAGAACTGTTTTTAAAATAAGGAGGAACTTACAAAGTATGTTTTTGTAACATTTCTATATAACTTCATCCTTAAACTCTTTATTTTAGAGGTAGATGTTGTACGCGATACCCTACAACATTTATTTTGCTGGTGCCTTAGTACCTTACTTTCTAGTTTGCTGTCTGTGAACAAGTTAATCACTAGGGCCAGCAGTTAAGTGCTCCTCCATCTTCTAGCCGTTTTTTAAGAATACAGATAATGAAAAAGTAAATCACCAATGTTTTCAAGAGTGATCTACAAATGAAATCCCTCTATTGCTCTCTACAATGACTGTTTACCTAAATTGAACCAAAGCTTGTTCAAATGGGGCAATAGAACTCAGACCAACAGTGGAAGCTAGAAAGCTTCTGGTATTAAAATCTTGATTCTTACCAGCATATTCTGTATGTTCAAATATGCAAATAGCCTTCATATTCTATATGGACAAAAGTATTGGGTAACTTTCACATTACGCTGGGACGAGAGAGACTGGCTTGTAATCTCTATTGTAATTCATCCCAAAGGTGATGATGGGGTTGAGGTCAGGGCTCTGTTCAGGCTAGTCAAGTTCTTCCAAACCAAATTAATCCAACCATGCCTGTATGGACCTTGCTTTGTGCACTGGTGCACACTCATGCTGGGATAGAGAAAGGCCTTCTCCAAACTGTTCCCGCAAAGTTGGAAGCACATAAAAGAAATGACTCGGTAAGTTGTAGCATTAAAATTTCCCTGTATTGGAACTAAGGGGTCCAGGACAATCTCAAAAAAACAACCCCACAGCATTATCCTTCCTCAACCAAACTTTACAGTTGGCACAATGCAATCAATCAAATAATGTTCTCCTGGCATTTGCCAAACCCAGACTAATCCATCAGATTGCCAGATAGAGAATCATACTCCAGAGAACAAATTTCCATCCCTCCAGAGTCTAACAGCGGCATGCTTTGCACCATTCCATTGGATCCTTGGCATTGTGCTTGGTAATGTAAAGCTTACATGCAGCTGCTAGGCCATGGAAACATATACAATGAAGCTCCCAGCATGCAGTTATTGTACTGATGTTAATGCTAGAGGAAGTTTGGGACTCTTTAGTTATGGAGTCAGCTGAGTGAAGGTAACTTTTATGCATTATGCACCTCAGCACTTTAGCAACCCCAAATTGTTAACTTTATATGATTGATTGATTGCATTGATTGAATATATTTTATTAGAAAAGTGTATACAGGTACCATATAATACAATGTATAAGTGATGCAAAAAGTACATGTACATGTACACACCTCAATAAAAAGGAGAACTAAAAAGCTTGCCATAAAGATAACAATACTTATTTCCATAGTTGACCTTATAAAGAAGTGTACACAAAATGTCTAGCGTGCATCAGGACTAGCAATAATAACATTAAAATTTTACAAAAACATTTTACAGAAACATCATCACAGTAGCTTGTATATAAATAATTATCACAAAATTTTATCACATTTTTTGGAACAAGATTTTTTTACATTTAACTTTGAAAATGTCTTTACTTTGTGAACTTTTAATACTGGCTGGTAATGAATTCCAAAGTTTTACACTATTGTATTTAAAAGAATAAAGGCCCTGAGTTTTTACATTTGGTAGACAAAATGACAATTGGTTGTACCTTGTTGAATAGCTATGAGTGATTGGTTGAATATTACAGAGATAGATTGGTGCAGTTTGTCTAGTGATATTGTACATGATATTTAAACTCAAATAACCTACTCTACTTTTAACATTGAGCCAGCCAAGTTTACTATAGTTAG
>VUQH01022975.1:6319-18952 GCA_015106775.1 Etroplus canarensis | reverse complement strand
AGACCCCCATCAAGTGTGCCTCTGTCCACCCAGCAAAGAGCAGTAAAAATACTGGGACGGTAACCTGCAATGGACCAGCGTCCCATCTGGGAGGATTCTAACTCCTAAATCACATCACGCTACAGAAGCCGGGGATAAGCTCTGGCCCGATGAGCCTCGTAGGCTCGGGTGTAAAAGCCCAACGGACTTTACCTTTACTTATATATAAGTGTGTGTGTTGTGAATAAATAAAGTGGATATATATTGAGGAGACAGAAAATGATGTTAAAATATATCTGGGAGCAGACGAGAAGACCTAGCAAACAAAGATAGAGTCACAGTGAGGAATTGTGAAGTTTGATGTCCACAGGTAGGAATGATTTCCTGTGGCGTTCTGTGGAGCATCGTGGTGGAATGAGTCTGCTGCTGAATGTGCTCCAGTGTCTGTCCGGCACATCTTAGAGAGAGTGTGAGGGATTGTCCAGTATTGTCCTTAACTTGGACTGCATCCTCCTCTCTGACACCACAGTCAGAGAGTCCAGCTCCACACCCACGATGTTATGGGCCTTGCAGATCAGTTTGTTGAGTCTGTTGGTGTCCGCTACTCTCAGTCTGCTGCCCCAGCACACTACGGCGTAGAGGATGGCACTAGCTACCACAGACTCATAAAACATCCTGAGCATCGACCTGCAGATGTTGAAGGACCTGAGTCGTCTCAGAAAATATGAAGACTCTGACCCTTCTTGTAGATGGCTTCTGTGTGTTTAATGAAGTCCAGTTTGTTTTCAGTGTGAACACTGAGGTATTTGTAGGAGGAAGAAGCAATGAAGAAAACAGGGAGGGTATGGAGGCTCAGGTTAAAGCTTGACAAAGATAAGACTAAAGTTGTGTGTGTGTGTGTGGGCGTGTGTGTGTGAACCAAAGTTTCACTTTTAGTGGGGATACTTTTGGGCAGACCTTCAAAGCGGTGTTGAAGAAATGGATGTGAGAAGTTGTGTAATGCTAACACATACCTGAACTTTAGATACACTTGATGTCACAATGACCTCTGTCTCAATCATTCATATTTACTAATCTAAATCCCATAATAAAAGCCTCCTTATCATGTCATATATGTGATTGATGATGCTATGCACATACTGTGCAGCAATGCTGTAAGGACAGTCGTTGGTGCTGACATTTTCTAATAACTGGATAAAAAAATAAACACTTTTTAAAATTCTACAACTAAATCAATCTATATGATCAGGTGGCGCAGACGTATACTTTCGGATATGGTCGATAGGTGGCAGTAAATATACCACAGAAGAAGTGTTAGAAAAAAACTGTTTATAAAAATATAAACAAATGAAGGGCGGGCTGAGACTTTTACAGAATACTCTATGATCAAAAGAAATAAAAGTTTCTCAGATTTAGAACTATAGAGCTGAAGAAAGTCTTGTGAAATCATTTAAACTCACAGAGACGAGCCATGTGGTTGGTGAACTTATGTTACTATCAGTCAGTATGACATATAAGTAAAAGCATTCTTCTGTAATGACATTCTCCATACTCTATCCCATTCGATAAGTAAACTGTAATGGGTCTAATTTGCTGTTAATGTCAGCTTTTAACACTATACCTGAGTAAGTGCTACTGGTTTAAATTCAGCGAGCCTCTGTTGCTAACATGGGCATAGAGATGTTCCTAGTTTAAATACAAAATAGGAATACTCGCAAAATTCCTGTCAGATTTGTGACACCATTTCTGTACCAGCCAATTTCGTTCTTACCTCTGCGTTAGTGTTAGTGAATCAGAATCACCCCTGCTACTTGCAATCAGCATACCGCCATCCACCCATTTCTCTATATAATGAAACACATTTGCCTGGAGGTGTATCATAGAGAGAGTGGTGAAGCCCTTCCGTTTCTAGCATACAGTGGTTAAACTCTTCAAGTGTGAAAACCGGGACTCCTGGTGTGCATTGTAGCTGAACGTGAATGCTGTCAGTTGCGTAGCCTGTATGTAGCAGCTCTTGTAGCATTCGCACCAGGAGACACATAGGTTGTAAAGAGGATCATATCCCCTCCAACTCTCTGGGCAAGTAAAAAGGTCTTTAAGATATCAGAGTAGTTCAGTGTCAGGGTGACATTCCATTGCTCTTCCTGTGAGCTGTCAGCTTCACTTATCATTTACAAATGCACATGCTTTTTTCTGAAGCTGCTGCTGTTCTGTCTGCCCAGGTAAGGGAAAACCTTCCACCTCAGCCTGTGAGCTGACAGTCTCCAAGTAACATTGTTGCATGTCTGTGACAAAGAAAAGTCACCTTCAGTTTTAATCTGAGCCAGTAAAAAGATGATGAAACAGTGCAATGTTTATTAAAGATGAGCTTTTGTGTGGTAAAAGAATCCTCCACCATGTCAGTTGGGATGCCTTGCTCTGTTTTTGTGCGTGTCAGTGGTGCATTGTTATATACCTACAGGTGGAGGTGGTTAGTACTAGTTAGAGTTAGGCTGCATTTTAGCCACATTCTAAAAATGCATACCATAGTTTCAGAAATTTAAAAGATATTATCTTTTAAGTGAAGTCTCTTGCATGCATTTTGGACTTACACTTCTTCTATTTTGAGATTTCAATTAGGTGGATTTAGTGGATATGAAGATGTGGTTTTGGTGGTAAGGCAGTAGTGGCAGATAAGACGACTTGCCAGACTGAAGGAAATGGACTTCTTGCTGGTTAGATGTTTAAGGGGTTTAAAGTTTAAGGGTTGGACGAGCTTAGGGTTGGTGTGACAGAAGAGGATGCAAGGGTGAGATGGAGGCAATTGATCCACTGTGGGGACCCATAAAAGGATCAGTCAACAGAACAACAACAACAGGAAGCCCTGACTCTTAAATGTCCAATTTTGGTTAAATGTCCAAGTTTGTTTTTAGTACTGAATGCAATGTATGCACTATGTCATTGGTAGGTACCATGTATCGAGGCTGCATTTCTTCCAGAACCAATGGGAGCACATGCCGATAGATGGCCGCAAACATAGGGAAACTAAAAATTGCACAACAAAAAGTACATCTGGAAGATGGTGACTACTGCAACAGCAGAGATAGCGCTACCTAGCTTGTTAATAAGAAAGGCAGTCAGGAGCAGGGTGTGCAAGAACTTTTCTTGTGAGGTGGATGACCAAAGAGTGATAATTGATTCACAAAAAGCCACATGTAAATGATGTTATCATACTTTTCTGACCTTCTATTTTCTTGTGCTTATACAATTCAGGGCTAGGGAGCTGGGGCCTATCCCAGGTGCCATGGACAGGAAGTGTGATATACCATGGACATGTTGCCAGTCTATTGTGGGGCTAACAAAGAGCAGCAGATAACCATTCATAGTTATATCCACAGACAATTTAGAGTCACCAGTTAACCTAACCCCACACTTCATTGGAGTACCTGGAGAGAACATGCAAACTTCACGCAGAAAGGCCCCAGCTGGCCAGTGGATTTGAACACATGGCCTTCTTGCTGTGAAGTAACAGTGCTAACCACCACACTACTGTGCTGCCCAAGGATGGAAGTACTTCCCCTTTAGCAAAGCACCTGAAAGAGCCTGGCATTCAGATTAAGTGGACCTGCAGAAACTTGTACTCATCCACCAAATCCACACATTGTGTCTTCTTCCATTTGAAGTTGATTGCCATCTCTCTGGTCTTATTCATATTTAGAAACTGATAAGTTCTCCCAGACCACTCAACAAATTCATCTACTCATGCTTTGTACTCTTCCTGCCCATCAATTGTACATCCAACCCCTGCAGAATTTTCTGAATATTTCTGTGAGTGGCATGATCCAGAGATGTACTGAAAGCCTGAAGTGGCCAAGGTGAACAGGAATGGAGACAGGACAGTCCCTTGTGGAACTTCTGTCCTGCATATCACCATACTGTATCAGACTGTCCAGTCTCACATAATACAGCCTGTCTGTCAGTCATCAATCCATGAGATGGTGGATGAGTTTACTGACATTTCCTGTAGGTTCTGCCTCAAAAGCTACAGGTAATACAGAAGCTGAGTTGTGTTAAATGGACTCGAGAAATCAAAGAAGGTGATTCTCCCTGAACAACCACGACTATCTAGATGGGAATAAGTTCACAAGTAAATGATGTTTGCAAAATGCAGATGATGGAGAGATGTTTCACCTGCAGTCTCAGATGGGCCAAGATGAGTCTCTCCCTTGCAGGCAATATCATGGCAACGAGTTGTTGTTAAGCTCAGACAGGATGTTTTCCTTAACACTAGTATCTTTTCTTGCTTCAGACTGAGGTTCTAAATGTGACTGAGGTTCACAGACAACTGGCTAGCACAGGTCATCAGACACTGTATGATTTATACCACTCATTTTATGAGGCTAATTGATCATTAGAAAACCCTTTTGCACTTAATTGAATTTTGAATTTGCACTTGAAAACCATTGTACTAATGAGAGAGCAAAAAAGGGAGCACAACATTCTTTAGGTTAGGTTAGTATCTGAAGCATCAGCAGTTGTTTATTTGTTTATAGACTCAAAATGGCCAGAAAGAAAAAACTTTCTTTAGAGACCTGTCAGTCTATTGTTGTGCTTAGAAAGGAAGGCTATTCAATGCGAGAAACTGAGAGGAAATTTGAATCTCTTACCATGCTGTTAACTACTCCCCTCAGAGAGCAGCACAAACTGGCTCTAACAAGGACAGAAAAAATACTGGGAGACCCCGATGCACAACTGTGCAAGAACACAAGTATCTGAGTGTGTAGTTTAAGACAAAGATGCCTCAAAGATTGTCAACTGGCAGCTGCACTAAATAGTACATGTTACACTTCAGTATCAACATCAACTGTATAGAGACAACTTCAGGATGCTGGACTTCATGGCAGAATTGCCAAGAAAAAGCCATATCTCAGACTGGCTATAATGAGAAGACTGAGACTAGCAAAAGAGCACAGGCATTGGACTCTGGAAGACTGGAAGAAGGCGTTCTGGACAGATGAGTCCAAATTTGAGGCCTTCAGATTAAACAGAAGAACATTTGTGAGATGCAAAACAAATGAAAAGATGCAAGAACAGTGCTTAATACCATCAGTCAAGCATGGTGGAGGCACAATTCTGGCTGTAATGGAGTGGCCAGCACGGTCTCTGGATCTGAACCCTATCTGAACCCATACAGTCAAGCTGTTGTTGCAGCAGCTTGACCGTATGGTATGGAGGAAGAATCCATCAATCCATTTTATGAAAGATGCTTCGGAAGTGTGGCTGCAGGAGTATTGGTGGTCCACCAGTTGAAAAGCAAATCTGTGTAAATTTGAGAGACAGCAACTCAACAGGTTGAAAAAAGGAGCTACAGAACTCACCTTGATATCCAGGATGTGTTTGACACAAGAAACCGTATGTGAACATGATGCAGAAACACCGCCGTCTTCTCTGCGCTAAAGCCCATTCAAAACGGACCGAGGCAAAGTGGAAAACTGTTCTGTGGTCATACCAATCCAAATTTGAAATTGTTTTTGGGAAATCATGGACACCACGTTCTCTGGACTGAAGAGGAGAGGGACCATACAGCTTGTTATCAGCATTCAGTCACATTTATATATAACTTATGAGATATAAATTCATGATGACGTAAAAATGTGTGGTAAAACATGAAATGTATGAATCACATTGCTATAACTCTGCGACGAAGGTCAAATTAAGCTGGAATATAAACAGTTTTACTAAAAATGGCAGAATTTGAAAGAACTGATGATGAACTTAGTGTGAACTTTCTAAATTCAGCCATTTTTGTTTATTTGTGTTTATGTTTGAGACTTTGAGATGTTTTCGCTGAAATGGCAAACAGAAACGCCTCAACTTTCTGCTTCTGTAAGTCCCCATGAAGACGAAGTGCGTATCTTCTATAGTGTTCAGAGATGCATGGAGCAGAGGCAGACGGACAGACGTGACCTCGTCGCCTCCATCTGCAGTCGCCCTCCATGTTTGGTCTGATCGTATATTCAGCACAGTACGTATAGACGCATATAGAATCACACAGACTGAGTGCCAGCAGCACCAAGGCCTCCTCCTTCACCTCCATCTGTCTCCTCCACCCCTCCCCTCCATGTTTGATTGACAGGCAGGCTCAGGTGGAGAGGAGGGGGTGGGGGTGGGGAGGAGGAAAGGGGCAGAAAGGGAGAAAAAAAAAAGATGGAGTCAAAAAGAGCAAAAATTAAACTAGCTGACCTGAAGCTGACAAGACATGGCGTTACCGCTACCGTTTGAAACGTGTTTTCTGGTGCTTGTTTATTTGTTTGCTTGTTTGTTTTTATCTCCGCATGGGCTGATATTTATTAGAAATATTTCATTCAGTTTGTTTTTTTTTCCCTGCATATGCAGCTCCTTAAATTTGCAGTACAGTTGAAACCACGTGTTTATTTATAACGTGCATACACAGAGACATAAAAGAAAACAAACAAAAGAAGATAAAGGACGCTAAAAAACAGTCACATGTGTAGGCAGGATGCGATTTTAAAACGATGCTCAGCTGGTTCTGAGGGGCCCTAAGTGTGCCAAGAGAACATCCCCCACAACATTACACCACCAGCAACAGTCTGAACTGTTGACATAAAGCAGGGTGGATCCGCGCTTTCATGTTGTCCACGCCAAATTCCGACTCCACCACGTGATTCTCGCAGCAGAAACCAAGGCTCGTCAGACCAGGAGAGGTTTTTCCAGTCTTCTGTGAACTGTAGCCTCGGTTTCCTGTTTGGAGCTGACGAGGAGTGGCGCCCAGTGTGGTCTTCTGCTGCTGTTGCCCATCTGCTTCAAGGTTTGAGATGTTGTGAGTTCAAAGATGCTCTTCTGCAAACCTTGGTTGTAACAAGTGGGCATTTGAGTTACTGCTGCCTTTCCACCAGCTCCAAGTAGTCTGGCCATTCTCCTCTGACTTCGTTCATCAACAAGGCATTTTTTGCCCAGAGAACTGCTGCTCACTGGATACTTTTTCTTTTTTGGATCATTCTCTGCAAACGCTAAAGGAAAATCTCAGTAGATCAACAGTTTCTGAAACGCTCAGACCAGCCTATCTGCAACCAACAGTCATGCCATATTTGGAGTCACTGAAATCACTATCTTCCCCATTCTGATCAGGGTTAAAATATACAAGTAACGTCCTTATTTATTTATTTAGGTTTGGTCAAATTTGGTGAGACAATCTGTCTGATAAGGCTTTGGTGCATCTGTTTGTTGAAACTGCAGGATGTCTGCATGACTGAGAGTCAACTGTTTCCATGTATTGTAATTTCTGTTCTGAACATGTTGAATCTTTCCCTGACAAACAAGAAAAATGAAACTAATAAAAACTAAATTAAAAACAAACATTATCAAACAATTAAAGCTAAACTGAAATGGGAAAACCCGCTCTGGAGACGAAAGGCTCCATTCACACAGCAGGTCAATTCCGATTTTTAGCTAAGATCTGATTATTTTGCGTGGTCGTTCACATTATAATCAGCGTGAAAAGTCTACGACCCTGAAGTGATGCGCATGTCCAGAAGAAGACGTGACCTCACACGCAGCACGCTGTGTTTACAGAAGTAAATATGGATGCTACGCATGTCAGCATGTGAGTAAACCCTCACTTTCTTTCCACTAACTAGCTCCATCAACACCGTCTGTCATGCTTGTTTGGTCCATTGTTGATCTTGCTGCATCTCGCCTCCTCTGGCACAGAATTATGACGTCCGTCTCACTTTGCCAACATAAAAATCAGATGAAATGCAACATGACTGTTCAGACTGAGGTCGCTTTGAAAACCACTGAATACGTATCCAATTTAGGACCACATATGAAAGTGGTTTGAATCTGATTTGAAAAAATCTGATTTGTGTTGTTCAGACTAGCATAAAAACAGATATGGGTCACATATGGGCAAAAAATTCAGATTCGGGCCACTTTTGCCTGCAGTGTGAACTTAAACTAATTGAAAACAAGTGAATTAAAAATAGAAACCAAAATAAACTGAATAAAAAATAATAAAAAAAGAACTTTAATAACTTTTGATGCTGAGATTGAACTTGAGCAGATCATCTTGACCAGACCTACATGCCTAAATGTGTTGAGCTGCTGCCAAGTAATTAGTTATTTGTCTTAACAAGGAGTTCAATAGGTATACCTAAGGAAATGGTAAGTGTAATTAAAGGGCTAATAACACATTAAATTTAATTATAATCCAGTATAAGGGCCTTGTACAGTTTCTTCTAAATGAATGTGCAGGGTAGCTCACCCATTATCCCATGAAGACATATATATTTTTATTATAAGCTATAATAGTACTATTATGTTTATTGTTGGCTGATATCAGAACCTGCAGATGTTAACGAATAAATAATCCCTCACTTTATAGCTACATTATTGTATTTCTGTTTATAATTTAATTGTAAGTAATATAATTAAATCATATCCATTAATATTTTAATTGAAAGGTTATCAATGCTAAACATGCTGTTTTAAATTAAATGTGACTGTAGTTACCATTTTATTTAAAAAATATTCTTAAATACATTTAAACCTAAATGTGTCTAATCTTTTCTGTATAATATTCTGAACCCTTTCTTCATATTTTCAAAATAAAATTGATGCCATTTATCTGCAAATATTATATTCCAACTTTACTCAGAAGGAAATTAGGCAGATAAATTTTTATGTTAAATCACATCTATGGGAATCATAACAAATCAGTACAGATAACTGGTAAGTGTGTCTGTGTGAATGTTTGCATATTCAACCAGGTGAGCATTTGTGAGGTCAGATACTGATGTTGAATGAGACAGCTTGGCTTGCAATCTCCGTTCTAGTTCATCCCAAAGGTGTTGGATGGGGTTGAGGTCAGGGCTGTGTGTGGGCCACTTAAGTTGTTCCACACCAAACTGATCCCAACATGACTTTACAGAACTTTCTTTATGCACTGGGTGCACAGACATGCTGTAACAGAAAAGGGCCTTCCCCAAACTGTTGTGACAAACATAGAAGCATATAATTGTCCAAAAATCTTGGTAAGCTGAACTATTATGATTTCCCTTCACTGGAACAAAGGGGCCCATACCAACCTCAGAAAAACAACTACATAGCATTATCCCTCCTCACCAAACAGTTAGCACAGTGCAGTCAGATAGGTAACATTCTCCTGGCATTTGCCAAACCGCAACTTCCAACTTGATTCATTACTCAACAGAACATGTTTCCACTGCTACAGAGTCCAGAGGTGGCATGCTTTATGCCATTCCAACTGACTGGCATTGTGCTTGGTGATGTAAGGCTGACATGCACCAGCTTGGCCATGAAAACCTATGCCATGAAGCTCCCAGGGCAGAGATTTTGTGCTGATGTTAATGCTAGAGGTTTGGCAATCTGCAGTTATTGAGTCAGTTATTGAGTCAGTTGTTCAATAGAGTGGCCTGTGAATACTTTCATGTATGTGCCTTGGCACTTGACAACCTTGCTCTGTCACTTTTCGTGGTCTGCCACATTGTGGCTCAGTTGCTGTGGTTCCTAAAAGTTTTTATTGTGCAATAATACCACTTGAATTTGGTTGCGCTATATCTAGAAAAGAAAAGCTTTCATGAACTTGCTTGCTGCAGTGGCGGACATCTTATTACAGTACCACATTGGAATTCAGTGAGCTCTTTAGACCAACCCACTCTTTCACAAATGTCTGTAAAGGCAGATCGCATGGCTAGCTGCTTGATTTCATATACCGGTAGCAGTGGAACTGAATGAAACACCTGGTTTCAGGGATTAAGATGTGTGGCCAAATACTTTTGTCCATACCGTGTAGGTCCTGATGTTGATCACTGGTATTGTGGTTACCAGCAGTTTTTAGCTGCTGTTGAAGTTCCTCAGTTTCAAACTAATCTGACGATCGATTAATAAAACTCACATCATGCCATAAACAATCCTCCACGGTCAGAAACTTTCTCTGTTTCCTTTTTGAATTTGAATTTGAATTTGAATTTGAATTTGAATTTGTAGTCCAAACGATGTTGGCCTTTCTGGGAAAGTATCATTCTGATTGGCTGCTAACCAGCTGCAAATACTTAGAACTATATGCGTAGGTCAGTACAGAAGGTGAGGAATAAATGGAAAATGTAAGAAGACGAATAAAAGAAGGGACAAAAAATGGGAGATAAACCCTAAGATGAATTAAGAAAGCGGAGCGCGAGATTTGATAGGATGGAATGGGAGTAAAAAGGGAATAAAAAGATGGTTCAGAAAGAAAGCATCATGAAGAAATGAGAAAAAGAAGTGAAGGATACAGAGAGTTGAGGATGTAGGAAGCGAGGGAGTGTTGGAGGTATATTTAGGAGAGTGACAGATTGTGTTCATGTGTTTGAGTCTCTCCATCTCCATCTCCATCTTTTTATCTGTCTGCTCCCATCAACACCTTTATTGATAGACAAGCAGGAAGAGAAGGAAAAAAGACGAAGAGGAGGTGGAAGCAGTTTCAGTGTCGTCTGTCATCCTGAACTTCCTGTTTTTCTATTTTGATGGAGCTCCAGGTCGGTGTTTGGCTCCTTTGGAGCGCAAACATGGTGGGAGGAGCAGAAGAAGTTTTAGATTGACTGTCCCTTTAAGAGCGCCTCTGACTGGATAAACAGATGGTGATGAATCGGTGCATGAAAGGTTACTTTGAAATGTCTGTCCGTTAGAACAGATGAAAATGTGGTGCAGGCAGACACATCGTCAACCAGACGTCACGAGCGCGAGGCGGATATGACTGGGAACCTGAGGGACATGTCAATCACAAGTCATTAGCCAATGAGCATACGCTGGTTTACCCTTCTTTTTGAATCTAACACAGAACATAACTGATTAAATTAACATTATGTTATTTGAGTCAAGCTTGAAACTAACTACTGAGATCTTGATCTCGTTAGAAAAATGTCTACTGAGGTCCAGAGCAACAGAGGCAAGGGCAGCTTGGCTACAGCTAGACTACAACCGCAAGTCTTTTTGCAACCACAGGTGTTTGATCTGCTGGATATGAGACAAAATGCAGGTTTAAGGCACGTCTGGACTGCCATAAATTCTGTGGGTGTAACATTTGCCTGGTTCTTTACTTCTTTTTAGCACTGGGAATGATGAGCTAATGCCATGGTGAGACGGCTATCCACATCTCACAAGAATCGGTACTCCTCCCACAGTATTGGTAAGATTTTAATGAAACTTGCATGCAACAATCCCCTAATGGGTCTTCACCCAAATTCTTCTCAAAGTCAAGGTCATATTTGTCTTTTTACAGGCACATTTCCACCAGTCTTGCAGCACAATGCTCAACACAATATTCTTCTTGTGGTGATATTTGAGTGTGAGGTTACAGTAGCGTTTCACATAAAGTTGCAATAAAACATGAAAAAAATGTTTTCTTTATCCCCAAAGATTGCAGAATTACTGTGTTAACAAAATCCAGCAAGGACAAGGTTCAAATCTTAAATGAATGTAATCCCTGTGGTATGAGATGACAAAGACCCTCCACATCTGTCCCTGTGGAAGTAGAGCTATAACAGATGTTAGAGGACGCGTTTAGCTACAGTCCAGTGAGTGGTGAAGAGAGTGGTCAGGATCTGTTAATTATCCACAGCCATTCACCACAGTCACAGTCATTTGGATGACCTCTGCATCAGCTGATCGAGGCACTGAAACAGCGTGTTAATTCAAACATAGCAACTGCAATGACCAATTCCCTTGGTGACTAATATGGACACTTTCTACTCCTAGCAATTTAATATTCCTGCCAGACAAATGTTCCTTCTCAATAACATGTCCGGTATTACACCACTTTTCAGTCACAGTAAATGCTGTCTCTCCACATTACTTCTTACCACTCAGACTAAAATACTTGTCTGTCCAAAAAGTCCTAAACACACAGTCACACTATGGTCCAGGAAATGTAAATATGGCAGCGTCTCACTATAACACTATAACACTGCAAAGCTCCATGAAGCACATCAAACTGCACTCTCTATCAAATCAAATCAGTTTATTTATATATTAAACACAACAGGCACAGCCTAAGGTGCTGCACAGCAAGTAAGATCATCATGAAACAGAACCATGTAATTAATTAAAAAAACTATAAAATAATCTAAGCACACTAAGCAATAATTCACAACCTCAATTCTGATACGGTTGAGGTGCTGTAAAAATATTGTAAATAAAAACAAGTTAATTGGCCACAGGCCAGTAATGTGATTGAGTATTAAAAAGAGCACCTTAGAGAGGCAGAGTCTAACAGAGGTAAAGATAGGCAGAGGTTCCGCAATCTGCCAGAAACTGTGACTATAAATTGTGGAGCAATTTCCAAAAAATGTTCCTCAGTGTAAAATTGCAAAGAAGGACAGGCCTTGCATATTTCAGCAAGACAATGCTAAACCACATACTGCAGCTATTACAACAGCATGGCTTTGTAGTAGAAGAGTCCAGGTGCTGGCTTGGCCTGCCTGCAGTTCAGACCTTTTAACAACTGAAAATGTTTGACGCATCATATGACAAAGAACCAGGACTGTTGAACAACTAGAATTCTATATCTTTTTTTTTTTTTTTTTTTTAAACCTGTCCTTTTTGGCAGCTTTAGCAAGCAAAATCATGGTCTGAATGCTTTTTTTTGCCAAAAAAATT
>VUQH01022972.1:0-13606 GCA_015106775.1 Etroplus canarensis | reverse complement strand
CAAGCGTCTCATAGCTTGGTGGAAGACTAAGGAGTAGTGCCACAACTTGCTCCTCCTCAGCTACTGCTGCTCCTAGTGCTGCTAATTTGTCCGTAATTTCCTTCATGGAGCGTAGGTGAATTTCCACTGACTCACCTTCCTTCATCTTGCTGGTGAAAAACTGCGTCTTGAGAAACAGTTTATTTGCCATGGTATTTCTCTCAAAATGTGCTGTCAAGGTGTCCCAAAGCTCTTTTGGAGTAGTACAGGAAGTTACCAGGTAGATAACACTGGAATGGATTTCCATAACCAAGGCAGCCATTGCTTTCTGCTGTGCCTTTTCTTAAGTATGCTGAGGTGCTGCATCATCTCCAGGTAGTGTTGCACTGCCATCTGTGTGTCCCCAAACCTCTTTGGCCATCAGCAGGTGCTTCATCTGGAACTTCCACGTGGGCCAGTTAGAGCCATCCAACTTCTTCCACTTGTCTCCAGTTCCGGCCATCTCACTTGATTAGTAAGACTTGAGCCAAATTGTTCCGTAATCCACAAGGAAAAGTCTACTCATGCGCTGCACCAAAAAAGTCCTGGGCCCATAATTCCCACAGTGTCTGTGGGGATTTTTCATCCAGAAGAGTATTCTGAGGTTAGACACTGGAGAAAAGGTCTGTCTTCCAATCTCAGTTGTAGTTCATTCCAAAGGTGTTCACTGAGGTTGAGGTCAGGGATCTGTGCAGAGTACACCAAACTCATCGAGCCGTGCATTTATGGACCTTGCTTTGTGCACTGGCGCGCAGTCCTGCTGGAACGGCAAAGAGCCTTCATCAAACTGATCCCACAAAGTTGGAATCAGAGATTTGTCCAAAATGTCTTGGTAAGCTTAAGCTTTAAGATTTCCCTTCACTGAAACTAACGGACCAAGGCCAATCCCAGTCACTTTTACGCACGACGCACCTCAGCACTTGATGACCCCACTCTGTAACTTTACTTGGTCTGCCACTTCAGAACTGAGTTGCTGTGGTTCCTAAATTCTTCCACTTTGCGTGGAATATCTAGGAGGGCAGAAATGTCATGAACTAACTTGTTGAAATGGTGGCATCCAATTACAGCACCATGCTTGAATTCAGTGAGGTCTTTAGAACAACCCACACTTTGACAAATGTTTGTAAAGACAGAGCTCTTAGCTAGATACTTGATTTTTTTAATACATCTGTGGGAATGAGACTGAATGAAACACCTAAATTCAGTCATTAGGATACTTGGCTCAATACTTTTGTCCATATTGCGTAGATACAGGCCACAACAAAGAAGAAACAAGCTGTTATAATATGGTTGAATTCCTCGACATTTGGTGAAACCTGATTTTCTTTATTATTGTGCTCCCACAAGCTGTTCAAGAGTCTCAGGTCTTTTGACCTGACAGACAATAAATCCTCTAAAAACCTTTAACCTACTGAACTGAAAAAGAAAAAATGAGTACCTTAAAATGCCACAAGCTCACTTTCACACACTGTGCAGTCACACTCAGTTAACTGTAAGACAATAAATGTGCACTTGAGATTTAAATTACTTCTGTTCCCCTACACCAGCACACCCACAAGCCAAACAAACATACATCTGTGAGCCCCATTCATTCTGACTAATGTCTTACTTATGTCATTATCAGGCCAACAGCCTGCCTTGTTTGCCTTTTCTGGCAATGGACACCATTCAAACAAACCCAGCTGTGGCTATATATCCAGCGCTTTATCTCAGTCTTAGAAACACTAATTTACAAAACATCTTCACTGACACTCCCTGAACCTAATCCAGTCAGAAACCACAGGGGCTCATGGGAGCTGCTGTCAGGCTGGGGATGCTTGTGAACATAAACTGAATGTGAATAAATAGGGAACACGGTGCTCATTGTAACAAGAACACTGCAGCACAAATACAGAGACCTGAGGGATAGTCCTGCTGTTGTTTGCCTGCTCTATCTCTTGCTGCTTGTGGTTCTCCTGGATAGACCAAATCTCATTTCTCAATTATTTAACACTCTATCCAAATGTTTGCACTGGACATCAGAGCTGTTATCGGTGCCTGAAAAGTCAACTGCTTTACTTGTTTATTTTGCCAGCCTCGCATGATTATGTGGTAGAATTATCAGAATGCGTTATTATTCCCAGGGGGGAAATTGTAATTGTCAGACCATTTGCTTAGGTAAAATATTTTATTTTAAAATTTTCAATTGATTTCAACTCAGTAGCTAAATCTACTTGATTGCTTGTTTTTCTTGGTTTGCCTGGTCTCATATAGCATTTTTGGCATTAGAAAACTCTTCCACCAGATCTTGGCACTCAAGGGAGAAAAAACAATAAACTTTATAACTTACACACATCATAATTATTTATAAGTCCTTTCAACATAGAGTCAGGTTTAGGGTGCTGAAACTGTATCTGTGCCTCAGATACAGTTTCAGTAGTTAATTCCAGTCGATCCCAACTTGGGTGTTGGAGCCCTCTAAAGGATTACAAGATAAATCTGGTGGACTATAAGCTAACTAATAGGTTTATAAAGAGCTTATAAAGCAGAACAAATTGAGTTCTGGTTCCTACAACATAAGTGATAAACAGTGGTTTGTATTATGTAAAAAATGAGGTGGCTCCTATGTAAAGTCTTACTTTGAAAAAAGTCAGTGTGCTGACATGCAGTTCAGTAAAACTGTGATTTTTTTTTTTTCCTATAGAAAAGCTTTGGAGAGGAGTATTAAAAAATAACACAAAACTGCCTAATATTTGTTCTTAGTTTTATAGTAAATGAGTTCTGTCAGGAGCACTTGAATGAAAATAGGATTCTATGTGTATCTAGATTGTGTTCATCTAATCTGTATTTTGCTTTATTGGCCTCCCTTCTAACATGGAAGGCCTAAAGGCAGAAAGAGCAACAACACATGTAAGACCCCAGTACAGAACAGAACATGCATCAGTAACAGATATGGCATTGATTATGTCAGAAATAGCTGGAGGAGCTGAGTTGAAGGTGGGCTGCAGAGTAGCTTGCAGAGGCAGCAACAATTGTATGCAGGTTGAAGCAGCTTAACCAGCGCGTCCCTTATAATATGTGCGAATAAGATGCATAGAAGGTTATGACCTAAGCCAATCAGCAGATCTGCTGGGGTTGCTGGCTGAGATTCACTTTGTACCCTGCCAGAAGTAATTCTATGCTCAACAGTCTGAAACTGACTGCGTACCTCTGCCAAGGCCTTCAAAAAAAATTCTTGGATCCGGAGACACATACACACACACACACTGCGCCAAAAGCGTAGCCTCCTTGGTGGAGTTAATTAAATGCATGTATTTACACATGGTTGAATATATGGGAGTTAAAACAAATTCATTTTATTGATATTTGTATTTTTCAGTGATGCATTTTTCATACTTCTGAATATTTTTAGAGCAAAACTGATTCTTCTGTTTTCTATTTCATTAGACCCATATGAATAGAGCACATCAGTGTGCTTAAACTAGGTTTCATATAGCAAGCATTTAAAACATAAGTAACTCATTTAGTGTATTCTTACCAATTCACAAAAAGTTTTCAAACTTGTATTTCCTAATCTCTAATTAGCCTCTGATTTCAGGGCAGTCTAGTGCAAGTCATCTCACGCTGCATAATACAGAAGTAATAACAGCTGGTGGAATCAGGTATCTCTCATATTGGATAACCAAATCTGAAGTAAGTTTGCGGTATCTGCAATCTGCAATTTCATACATACTTTAAAAAAGAAATTCAATAGCCAATACTAATTTTTAAGAAAAGAGCCGTCCGAGAGTGAATACCTTCGTCAAGCCCTCGAAGAAATTCCTGATGCCAGATCTGGATCTGGATCGACTTTAAAATTGAATCACGTTTACCTTGGGCTAAGCCCCATCTCGGGTCAAATTTTCATGCATAGCCATCCCTAACTTTTTGTGTAATTCTGCTAACACACAGACAAATGGTCAAACAAACTGAACCAATCACATAACCTCCTTGGTGGAGGTAAATATACTAGAAACTAACTGAAACGCACTTTAAAACTTGGTATATGTGTGTCTCCAGATGTGCACACAGAGGCAGTGCAGGCAGCCCTGGCAAAGCATAAGGAAAGAAAGATGGCAGTGCCAATGCCTTCAAAGCGGCGCTCACTTGTGGTCCAGACCTCCATGGATGCCTACACACCACCAGGTAAGAAACACACTCCACTGACTATTTGGTAGGAAAGCAACCAAAATTATGACTTTAACCATTTGTTTTCATTGCCTAAATCAAATGGGCACTCACTGAAATATTTGAAAATTTTACATTCAAACCCTAGAGTGTTAATGGAGGATGTTTTGAGGCTCTATTTTGAACTTTTGTGACTTTTTAAAAAAGTGTCCTTTGCAAATCAAGGTAAATAACATTGCCATATGTGGTTAGTGTTAGGGAGTTGGATGCTATGGTGTCACTATCTGTAATTAGCCTGATCTTTGCTGATTGACTGGGAGAAATCAATGTGGTTTTATGATCTCACAGAGAGGGGAGGCAGGCCAATGTGGATGTGCACTGAAGTTCTGAAATTGAACATGCAATGAGTAGATGTTGACCTTGCAAGAAATAGATGCTGAAGATAGTAGGTGGAGGTGAATGAGTTTAAATATCTGGGGTCAACCATCCAAAGCAACAGACAGAGCACAAGAGAGATGAGAGGAGAGTGGGAGCAGTGTGGAGTGGGTGGAGATGAGTGTCAGGGGTGCTTTGTGACAGAAGGATAGCAGCAAGAGTGAAAGGGAAGGTTTACAAGATGATAGTAAGACCCACGATGATGTATGGTTTGGAGACGGTAGCACTGAGAAAAAGACAGGAGGCAGAGCCTGAGGTGGCAGTACTGAATATGTTAAGATTTTTGTTGGGAGTGACCAGGATGGACAGGATTAGAAATGAGTACATCAGAGGGACAGCGCAAGTTGAGAAGTTTGGAGACAAAGTCAGAGAGGCAAGGCTGAGATGGTTTGGACATGTGTAGAGGAGGGATAGTGAATATATTGGACAAAGCATGTTGAGGATGGAGCTGCCATCCAGGTGGAGAAGAGGAAGACCACAGAGAAGGTTGATGGATGTAGTGAAGGAGGACATGCAGAGGGTTGGTGTGAGGGAAGAGGATGCAAGGGATAGAGTGAGATGGAGACAGATGATCCTCTGTGGTGACCCCTAATGGGAGCAGCTGAAAGATGGTAAAGAAAAAGAAGACTGAAGCTACAAAACACGGTGCCCAATAAAGGGTTATGCATTATCTAACACTATTGTGAATGAACTTAACAACACCAGGTTTATTCAGTACACCAAATAAAAATGGTCATTAGTGGTTACTCAACAATAGTTGGAGTAGTGCCCTTATGAGGCTGAAATTTTCATCAGAAAGCAGAGAGAAATCTTGGGATTTATGTACTACTGAGAGAGAAAAATAACTTTTCAGAAAGGCAGATTTGTACCGTTTGTTCGGCTCTTGGCATTAATCTCACATCTGACAAACGCTCATTAAGTTTTTCAGAATTAGAATCAGAAAAATTTAATAATCCCAGGGGGGAACTGCATTTTGTTACAGATGCTCTGTTATATATGAACAAATATAAAATTGAAAGGCCAAAAATTAAATTAAAACATGCCTGTATAAATTGCGTTATGTAACATAGATAGCTCTAAAGTTAAACGCCATATACAATATGTACAAGATGTGGTGATAAACAAAACTGGTCAAGGTGTTCCAGGGAACAATTCTAGAGTTTGATGGCCACAGGTAGGAATGATTTCCTGTGGCGTTCTGTGGTGCATCATGGTTGAATGAGTCTACTGCTGAACGTTCTCCTGTGTCTGTCCAGCATGCCATGGAGAGGGTGTGAAGGATTGTCCAATATTTTTTCCTTAACTTGAACAGCATCCTCCTCTCTGAAACCACTATCAGAGAGTCAAGCTTGACACCCATGACATTACTGGCTTTGCAGATCAGTTTGTTGAGTCTGCTGGTCTCAGCTACTCTCAGACTCTGCCCCATTACGTCACAGCAAAGAGGATGGTACTGGCTACCGCAGACTCAAACTATCCTGAGCATCATCCGATATTGAAGGACCTGCGTCATCTCAGAAAATAGAAACGACTCTGACCCCTCTTGTAGATGGCTTCTGTGTGTTTAATGAAGTACAGTTTATTGTCAGCTAAGGTGTTGTGTCAGTTCATCTCAAAGTTGGACGACCTTAAATTCATATGTCTTGATGGCACTACAGGAGGTGTTACTGTGGACCTTCAGAGTTGGTAGGATTCATCCTCAGTGAACTCTGAATGCTGATTGAAAATGATCAGGAATATCTGATTTAGAGACATTCATGTTTCTTCTGTCTTATGCACTGTGCACCTGTGAATATACGTACAGTTTTAGCTTCCACAGGCTACACTTGTTGTCTCAGAAGGTATCTACTATATACCTGAAATGGAAGGACTTAGAAATGCCACATTATAGCCCACTGTTTGTCACATCTTCCAACTCTAGGTTTCAAGCTGTCAGTCAAGTTACTCAGTCAGTCATTCACTGACTCTGACAAGCAGTTGGCAACTTCCATGCTCACTTCCAAATATGATTTAGGAAGATTTCCACCTGTCTTAATGTGTGTTGATTTTTAAGTGCCAGTTATTTTCCCTTAATTGGAGATAAAGAATGAGTTAGCATTAACATTAAATATAAAAAAAAAACTTCTGGAGGAGGAGAATAGCTGCAGTATTGAGCCCCTACGTTTGTTAGTGACATTGGTAATGATTGAATGGGATGAGCCATCATTGACTGAAAAGTCAGCCTCCTGTGTAAAACCTGGAGATTGATGGTTGCTCTGCCCTGTCAGCAAACAGCAGCACAAGAAAAAAAAATGAACTACTTTACTGTGCTCATTAGAAAGTAGATATCTGTAAGTTTCCTTATCAGTGAGAGGTCAGTGAGAAGTTAATATTGACTTTACTGATGCAAAGGACAAAGCTCATTAATTCAGGATGACACCTCAAAACACCAGAATGTATTTTATGTTTATGTTCTGACGAGTTCGGACTATCGGCTAGTTTCCCAGCACAATACTATCCTGTTGGCTTATTGCAGGTGGGTTTTACAGTTGAATTATTCTTTATGGTTTAATCTTTAAATTTATAATGAAAAGATTTATGAAGTACAGCCCTGCCACAGTGAGTGGTGAATTTATAAAGCGTTTGTAAGCCTCAGGAAGTGCAGATACCGTTTCTGTACCATCATTAACCAAGTCTGCTGTGTTAAACTGACCAACATCAGACACAAGAGAAGGTGAAAGGGGTCAGAAACACTGACATATTTGCTCAGATCATGACTGATGGCACAGTTTTGTTTTTGTGTGCATATTTACTGTCTTGCATAAAATGAAAGCAAGTGGTGTTGATTGTTTAAAACACCTATGTGCTTTTTCTTTCATTTTCGGAATGAAAATATAAAAAGGTTGAATGTCTTTGGTAAACATAAATTTAGTGGAATTTTGCAACCATAACATTTTCATCATGTCTGGGCATGTTTCTGATTTAGTAATTGTAAAAAATGTTTTAGAAATATAAATGAAAAATGTCCTATTTCATTGCAAAACATCCTGGCACAAAGCTGAAAACAAGGCAAACGTACCGCTCCACATACATATGTGGAAATAAGTATGGGCCACACCTCTTAATCACTGAATTCGGATGTTTCATTCAGTCCCATTCCCACAGGTGTGTAAAGGCATCTAGCCATGCAGTCTGCCTTTAAAACATTTGTGAAAGAATGGGTTGTGCAAAAGAGTTCAGTGAATTCCTAACAGGGTGCTGCTGTTGCAGAAGTTATAAGCCACCCTTTATTTCTTCAAATTTCTTGGAAAATGGGAACTAGGTGCAAAAATTAATTGAAATATGTCCAAACATAAATGGAAATACAGTACAATACAGGCAAAAACGGAGATGAAAATCAGTATTGGGTACCACCACTTTTATTGTTCAACACAGACTGACCTCTTGTAGGAAAGCTTTCCTGTCATTTCTTTATTTAGACTTCAGGAGTAGCTCTCCAGGCTTCTAGGAGGACATTCCAAAGCTCTTATTGAATGTTGGCGGCCCTTTGTTCCATTCTCTGTATATTCATCACTCCATAAGACCTGTTACTACTGATTTTCAGTCCAGTTCTTGTGTAATTTGGCATTCCTTAGCCTTTTCTCCCTGTTTCCCTTCCTTAAGAGTGACTTCTTGACAGCCACCCTTCCACTTAGACCATTTCTGATGAGGCTTTGGCAAACAGCGGATGGATTAAATGACGGCCAGATGCATCCCAGGTTTCTGCTGGATTTTTTTCCTATGTATTAATGAAATAATGTTCAGACTGCTCATCTGCTGTAGATAGTTTTCAGGCTTGCCACGCTTTTTTTTTTTTTTGTCCTCCACTTGTCCAGATTTCCCCAATGTTGTAAGGACACACTGCACACCATGCTGAGATATGTGAAATTTTCAGCTAATACTTCTTTAGGAATCACCTTGCTGGTGCAAAAATATACCTGTCAAACTGTATTATCTTTGTTCTATTTTTTTATTTTTATTTTGTTTTTTGAGATTAACCTAAATAAATGGGAACAAATGATGTTTTTGTGACAGGCTGGCATTAACAAAGTGCCCAAAGAAGCAGTTTAAAATTTGTTCTTTACTAAGTTGTCTGTTATGTGCAGACACAACACTGGTTCATCCCTTGTGGGATGTGGGAAGTGCCTTTTTATGCTTCATGGTTCAGTGTTAAGCAGCTTAACAAAAAAAATCCCAAAAAGCCCCCAAAAAACTGAAAATAGTCATGTACAAATGCTGGACTGAAAATGAGTGAAAAAGCAGCCAGTGTCCGGGGAAACACTTTGAAACACCTAGAGAACGCCTGGAGAACTATTACTTATGACCACTAAAGTGAGGCGTGGCTCAAGAGTTTTGCAAGGTACTGTAGATATCTCACAATAAACTGTAAATAGTATTATTGCAAAGTGGAAGTATTTAGTAATCATGAAGTGGCAGGCCACGAGACTTGCAGAGCAAGATCGCAAAGTGCTGAGGCACAGTGCGTTAAAGTCGTCAACGTTCTCCTGACTCAATAACAGCAGAGTTCCAAACTTTCTCTGGCATTAACATAAACAGAAAAAACGGTGAGCTGGGAGCTTCATGTTATGGATTTCCATGGCTGAGCAGCTGCGTCACCAATCAAAATGCCAGCCCTCGGATGGAGAGGTGTAAAGCATGCTGCCACTGGATTCTAGAGCAGTGGAAACGTGTTCAGTGCAGTGACAGATCATGCTTCTCAAGCTTTTATAGCTGCAAAGTCGGGACCAGCTCCATACTGATGTCTGTCGCTTTAGAATTGGTTATCATAAAATCTCCTGCAGGTTTAATGTGTAGGTGCCCCAACACTTTTGTCCATATAGTGTATATAGTTTGATTCACATTCACAGTTCCCTGTTTATATTTTCATGAGAAACAAATGAATAGCCCTCATCCCACATACAAGAAAGTGATTACCAGTCAACATGAGTTTGGTTTGTGTTATTTCCTAATGAATCCTAAACATATCGGTACGTCATCACTGAATTCATTGAATGCGGTAATGATTTGCAAGACTTGGTCAATACCTCATTGTCACAGAAGTCTGTGCTTTGAAATTTTCCCTAAGGATTTCATAAAAATTCACAAGTTTCACCAGTGTTGACTGTTGTAATTGCTCTGTATTTGTTGTTAAAGCATCCTAATCTTTTGTAACCACAAGTGTTGTTCACAAATCAGGTACGACACCTCGCCATGTGAAAGTCACAAATACTTCGTAACATGTCACGTGACATTGTATTATTTTCCTTCTGATTCCTAAACATGTACATGTGTCACATTTTATGTCTTTATTGTAACTACTCTACTGTTTCTTATTTGTTTCATAAAAACTGCGCTTCAGGTGCCACTACACAATGAATCATTACGAATTTCAGGTCGTGTTGATTTGTAATCGCTTTTGTCTACTTGGGAGCTCTGCTTTGGCCACCTAATGTAAAGCAGAAATGCAATCTGTACATGGTATAGATTTGAAAACTTGAAACAAAAATTTAATTACTCATTTTATTGAGTAAAGAATTTAAATGAAAATGTAAAGTTTGGGCTGTTTTGTTACACAAAACAACATGCATACATATTTCATTAATCAAAAGTCAAACAGTCTTAAACTAACAAAGAACAGAAACCGCAGAAACCAGACCAGCTTCAGACTTTAAAGTTGTTGCCATACATTGAGGACTAGAGTATTGCAAATTGTATCATTTAATGATTATGCATTGCTAGGGGGTCGTGATATTTGTACCTTGTCTATAAAATAAGACATGTCTGTTTTGAAGATCAGTTGGATTAAACAACAGATATAGATCAATTTTCCTGTGTGTTTGTGCAGGGCTCTCTTGAACCCTTGGGCTTTAATTTTCTGTGAGTTGGCTTTCATGCAGCCAACAACAACTGCATAAATCCCCTTCGTTGCCTCTTTCCAAAGATCTGTGATTGCACTTTTTAGTTATTAGAGTGTTGATGGAGTATGAAATCCCAGGACTCATTCTTGGAAGGGGACGGTCACAGATTTGCTTCTCCCTCATCACGCGTTTCTTGAGTGAGCATGGATGTACTGTAGATGGATATCATTTATTTTAAAATAGTGCTGCGCACAGTTGTTTTCATCCATGTAGCGTGCAAAATAGGAGCTGTCCTGGGCGTGTGGTGGTGGCAGTCGTCCATGTCTTTATTCTGCTGGTGTCGTTTAATGAGAGTGTTAATGAGGCCATTATCTCTCTGGCTCCAGGGTTGAGCTTCACAGAGCTTCAGTGAACTAGACATGATTTAGAACAACAGTACAAAGAGGAACTGCAACAGCAAAAGATTTAAATGAAGACCATTTTATTGGATAAGTTAAAGCATAATTTACAAACACTGCTCCTTCTTCTTTTTCCTGTTCTTGCACCTCCAGCTGGTCTCCCTCAGGCTTTCCTTCTGCTTGATCTTCTTCCAGCTTTTTATACATTTTTTCTCTTCATTCTTCCACTCTCTTGTCAGTTCTCCTATACAGTCTTGCTCCATCTCGACCAAAATTGGAAGCAGATGGATGACCTGTGATGTACAGTCATGCAGTTGTAAAAAGGGGTTACATAAAACAATGTTTTATTCAGTAAATATTGGGAAAGAACCTCTTAAGGTTGGTGTTTAACAGTATTTCAGCAAATCTGAATCTATTGAATACATACCAACCATCCACAACGTTAAAACCACTGATGGGTGAGGGCAGTAACATTGATTTCCTTGTTACAGTGATACCTGTTAAAGGTTGGGATCTATTACATGGAAAGATATCAGTCAGTTCCTTTAGTTGCATAATATATTGGAAGCTAGGAAATGCACAAGTAGAAATCTCATCGTCTTGCAGTTGCTAAATGAATGAGTCAAGGCAGCTTCAAAATGACTGTACTTGTCAGGTGTTTCCTGTATGCAGTGGTTTGTACGTATCAAAAGTGGTCATAGTAAGTACAACAGGTTTCTGGCTCCAGGGTGGTGAGTGCTCCTAGCTCACTGATTTGCATTGGTATTGAAGGCTGGACTCTTGGAGTCCAATCCCAAAGAACAGACATCATTATTTTCACTTTCATCAATCATGTTCCGTCCTGCAGCTGAGGGTTGGATGCAATGGTACGCCAGTTGTCATGATGGTGTGCTAATCTAACCGCTTGAGGGTTCTCCATGCCTCTTCATTGACTGATGTTTGTGAACTGTGATGTTCTTGGTCTCCCTCCTTTGGCATTCTATTTTCCCTCCAGTAATGCTCTATGCAGCGAACTCTGACAGATGATGTGGCCAGGATGTTTTTGAATAATCCTCCTCAGTACTTCCATGATATTTTCAGCATCCTTCTGTAAGTCCATAATTCAAATGCCAACATTTTACCTGTTATTGTCCATGTTTCAGCACCATACCTCAGAGCTGACCACTGAAGAAAATGTTTCCTTGTTGCTAACGATATTCTTCATGATGTTAGAACCTTGTTCATCTTTGAGAAGCTTGTTCAAGCTAGTTCTATCTCATGTGTCTATAACAGACACAGGGGCAAAAATTGCTGGCTGTGATAGTTCACCCAGAACACTCATGCCCACCACTGAAAGCACCTATAGTATGATGGGCATCACTATTAGGCCAATATCAGGTGGGTGGGGATAATGTTGTGTCTCATTATGATTTAAATCTGGTGTTAAATTTTTGACTTTGTGTAGGTTTATTTACTTAGAATAATGAAATGTACGATTGCTCCCTTGTGTTCTCCCCAAGGAGTTGACACTATTGACTTAAAAAAAACTGAAATAGCGGCGATCTAAAGAAAAACAAAAATCTGCACGAAAGGTGGCATCTTTAATGATTATCTGTTGTGTATCTAACAAACATCATTTGCAAGATCTGGTAACAGTTTTTTTCAGTGAAAGAAAATGAAAGGATAAAAGCATACAGTGGAAGTGGGTGTTATTCTGCACTCACTGGCCACATCTTTAGATACACCTTGCTAAAACTGGGTTGAATCCCCTGTAGCCTTCAGAACTGCATTAAGTCTTCATGGCATAAATTCAACAAGGTGCTGGATTCAGACATAACAGCATCATGTAGCTGCTGCAGATTTCTCTGCTGCACACCCATGATGTGAATCTCCCACTCCACCACTTTCTAAAGGTGCTCTATTGAGTTGAAATGTGGTGACGATGGAAGCCATTTAAGTATAGCGAACTTATTGCCTTGTTCTAGAAACCAGTTTGAGATGATTTGAGCTTTGTGACATGGTGCATTAGCCTGCTGGAAGCAGCCATCAGAAAATGGTCAGCTCAATACTCAGGTAGACTGTGCTCAGTTAGTACTAAGGGACCCAAAGTATGCCAAGGAAATATCCCGCACATCCTTACACCATCACCCTCAGCCTGAACTGTTGATGCAAGTCAGGAAGGATCCATGCCTCCATGCTATTTATGCTGATTTCTGACCCTGTAAACTGATTGTCTCAGGAGAAGTGGAGACTCATCAGACCAGGCAAAGTTTTTACTGTTCTTCTGTTGTCCCAATTTTGGTGAGCCCATGAGAATTGCAGCCTCAGTTTCCTGTTAACTGACAGGATGGCGCGCAGTGTGGCCTTCTGCTGCTGTACCCAATGTGCTTACAGGTTTGTTGTGTTGTGTATTCAGAGATGCTTTTCTGCATACCTTGGTTGTAACAAGTGGTTGCCTCCCTATCAAGTTGAAGCAGTCTGGCCATTCTCCTTTGATCTCTTACTTCAACAAGACATTTCTCCCAGAGAACTGCTGGATGTTTTCTCTTTTTCAGGCCTCTGTAAACTAGAGATGGTTTTGTGGGAACATCATCTGGCACCAACAACCACGCCACGTTCGAATGTAAATGTTCAGCTGCTCACTTGTATTCTCCACCAAGGGGTCGCCACAGCGGATTAATCCGCATTGGTAATTTGGCAGTGGTTTTACGCTGGATGCCCTTTCTGACACAACCCTCCATGGTGAGAGGGGCT
>VUQH01022969.1:13825-27143 GCA_015106775.1 Etroplus canarensis | reverse complement strand
CAGCCTGAAAGGCCAGTAGGAAGCTCTGAAATCAGCTCGAAAGAGGTCAGTAGCGAGCTCTGAAATCTGACCGCAAGAGAGGCCAGTAGCGAGCTCTGAAATCTGACCGCAAGAGAGGCCAGTAGCGAGCTCTGAAATCAGCCTGAGAGAAGCCAGTAGCGAGTTCAGTAATATGAACTGGAGAGTAAAATGAAATCAGCCTGAGAGCAGGTTTAATAATGAGCTGTCAAATCAGTTATAATGCTTCTGATGGCAGAGTAATCTCCGTGCTGCTGAGTAACAGAGTGCTCCCCCTGCAGGCTGCGATCGGTATGACAGCTGGAGCTATTGGAGCATTTGTGGGAACGCCAGCAGAGGTCGCTCTGATCAGGATGACGGCTGACGGACGGTGAGACTCCGTCACCCCCGCGAGCAGTTTTGGTAGCTTAGTGTGAAGGCTATGTGATTGTGTTCTGTGTCTGCAGTCTGCCTCCAGACCAGAGGAGGGGCTACAAGAACGTCTTTAACGCCCTCATCAGAATCACCAGAGAAGAAGGAGTCACCACACTGTGGAGGGTGAGCTTCCTCTCAGCATCTTCTTCTTCACTGGAGCTTGAACCCATAACCATTCATGCTCATAGAGAAAGTTGCTGAAGAGCTGGAAATAACTGTGTGTGTTGCAGGGGTGCATTCCCACCATGGCTCGAGCGGTGGTGGTGAACGCCGCTCAGCTGGCGTCGTACTCTCAGTCCAAACAGGCGCTGCTCGACTCAGGTGCTTGCACACACGTGAACCGACCTCACAGCGACGCACGCTCTGTATGGGCGGAGCTTTAACGCCTCTCTGTGTGCTTTCAGGTTATTTCAGGGATGATATTCTGTGTCACTTCTGTGCCAGCATGATCAGTGGTCTGGTTACCACGGCAGCTTCAATGCCCGTTGACATCGTGAAGACCAGGTGAGATCTTTTCATTTGTGGCAAAAGAAAACCCAGAGAAAGTTTCAGAGCTTCTTCTTCTGTGGTTGAGGTGAATCTCAGCTGCTTCTTTTTCTTCTTCTTCTTAGGATCCAGAACATGAAGATGATCGATGGAAAGCCAGAGTATAAAAATGGTTTGGTGAGTCCCGCCTGTGTCACAAACACATACAGACCATAATGAGCGAGGAGTGGCTGAAGCCACTGTGACCACCATGTTTCTCAAGCTGCACATTATTAATCACAGATCACACAGTCCAGATTTCAGTCTGTCTCATAGTTATCATCAGTGCTCCAGCTCAAACTTGTAAATATTAATATGTTAGTACACTTTCACTGGCCTCTTTATTAGGTACACCTTACTAGAGTGGGATTGGACCTCCTCCCTTTTTAATTCCTCAGAGATTTTGCTCCATATTAACATGACGGCATCACACAGTCACTGTAGATGGAGATCTGCTGACTATGGAGGACATGGGAGTACAGTGGCCTCATTGTCATGTTGAAGAAACCAGTCTGAGATGATCTGAGCTTTAGCAGCCATCAGAAGATGGTCATAAAGGGAAGGACAAGGTCAGCAACAATACTCAATCCTCAGGCCATGGGGGATAAACCATGCTCAGCTGGTACTAAGGGGTCCAAAGTGTGCCTAGAAAATCTCCCCCACGCCATCACGCCACCAGCAGCCCGAACCTCTGATACAAGGCAGGATGGATCCATGCTTTTGTGGTGTTCACACCAATTTCAGACTGTACCATTTGAATGTAGCAGCAGAAATGGATGCTCTTCTGCTGCTGTAGCCCCTCAGAGATGCTCTTCTGCAGACCTTGGTTGTAACCAGTGGTTCTTTGAGTTCCTGTTTCCTTCCTATCAGCTGGAAGCAGTCTGTCCATCCTCCTCTGGCATCAACAGGTTGTTTTCTCCCAGAGAACTGTTGCTCACCTGATGGGTGTGAGTTAAAATCCCAGCAGATCTGCAATTTGTCAGGTACTGGGACCAACAACCATGGCACCAGTGTCACTTAAACCACCATTCTTGCCCATACTGATGATCAGTTTGAACTTTAGCAGGTCATCTTCAGCAGGTCTACATTCCTAAATGCATGAATTGCTGGCCTGTGATTGGCTGATCAGCAGGCCTAAATCTGCAGTGTTTTCTGCAGTAATCCAAGTGGGGAAATCTGCCCAAATTCTGCAGTTTTTTGCTTGTTACATAAAAAACGATTACTAAAATAATATTCTAATGATTGTTCCTTGAGCAAATATGTTGATTTATATAAAACAATAAATTAACCTAAATTTTCTAAACTCTACAGCTGGCTGAATCTTACAGTCTCATCAAGACGATTTCAGGACAGCTTTTTCACGCCGATCAAAGTCACAGTCACAAACACCAGAGACAGACAGGAGGAATGTGCAAACCTTTACCAACCAAAACACAGCCCTTCAAACTGTGGAAAATCCTCTGAATTCTGTTGGCTCAGACTTCTTGTGGTCGTCCTGCTGATTTAGAGCTTTTCACGACGACGCAGTTGGACCTGTGTCTAATAAAGTGGCCAGCGATTGTATTTCTGAAAATACATGTTAAAAAACCATATAGAAAGGCCTTTTTTGTTTTTGTTTGTGAATGCATCCTGGTGTAGGAACCTCATGGTGTAGGTGCCTCGTTATTAGGTATACCTAATGAAGTGGCCAGTGTATATAATTTTTTTTAAGACATAGTCGTAGCTTTACATTTTTTCAAACAGTAAACTGAAGGTGGTGTTTGTATGTCTGTGTGGTGTTATCAGGAGGTGCTGGTGCGAGTGGTGGGGAAGGAGGGCTTCTTCTCTCTGTGGAAAGGCTTCACTCCGTACTACGCCCGTCTCGGCCCGCACACCGTCCTCACCTTCATCTTCCTGGAGCAGATGAACCGCCTCTACAAGACCTACGTTCTCGACGTCTAACACACGTGCACACCTACACACGCGCACACACACACACACACACACACGCACACACTCAGACTGCAGCACAAACTTGTCGAACGTCAGAGCCGAGGGTTTAAAGGAGCAATCCGACCTTTTCTGTGCGAGCTGCTCCTTTAAGGCAAACACAGTGTTATAACAGGATCGTACCAAGTTAAACGCACACATTTACACACACACACTGCCCAGACATGGTATGGTCCAGTCACACACACACACACACATTCATTCACACACACTGTGTTTGAAGTTCTTTTTGTAAAGAAAAGAATGTAAATTAAAGGTAATGCAGACATCATTCACCGATGTTTCCAGTTATTAAGAAGTCTTATTTGTAGAAGCCCCACCCCCTGTCTCCCTGACACAGTACCATGGGACTTATGGGTAATCTCGGTAAGATCCATGGATGAATAAAGACTTTTGAGCCTGACTCTGGTTTTCTGTTGCTTCATTTCTCATGTAAAGTGTTGGGGTCGCACAGCGAGCACGCCCAGTTTGGATAGTTTGTGACAGCGGTACTCAGAGGTCATTTGGTTGCAGTTCAGCTCCTTTTCCACCAGGAGGAGAATCATCATCATCAGTGGGGCAAGCTCGGCGTGCACCATGGTTAAAGTTTTACCGTCGTTAGTGTCACACGTGACAACACAAACTTAGAGGGTCTGAAACCACATGAAGACGGCGTGTTCTGTTATATTTTAGTTATGTTGTTTACAAAAGTATTGGGACACCTCCCCATTCAAACCCACATGATGTTAGCTTCGACTGTCAGCAGTAACCGTAATGCACCATGGTGTAAAGTTGCATTTCTGTGAAAAAACTTTGTCCATAATCCATGTTCAGAACATACACAGGCTGCGGAGCTCCACAGGGCTCTATTACAGAGCCTCTACTTTTTATTCAGATTTAAATTATATTGTTTAAAAAACATAAGATTTTTGCCCTCTAAATTTGTTTAGAACTCGTATTTTTAATTAGATTAAAGCCTAAAGTTAGCATTATTATGGACATGCTCTTTGATTGACAGGTAGTTGTAGCTGCTAGTTTGAGTCCCTGAACTGGATCTGATTTAGTTGGACTCAGGCATGGTGTGGATGTAGTGTGATGCATCTTCAATGGTAGATGCCTTTCTGGAAATTCATTGGAGTTTTACACCATTTCATCCCTCTCTTGGCATTGTGCTTGGTCAAGGATCTTTAACCTGCAGCTCCCCCGGACTTCAAACAGATGACTATAAAGTGAATAAAGAGAGCTCACTGCAGATCAACCTACACTTCCCACTGATAATGAGAGTGTCAACATCATTAAAAGTATACCACGTGGCTCCTTTGACGGTAAAGGTTGCCGACACCTCTGCTTGGTGACATAAGGATGGCATGCAGGTGCCCAGCCATGGAACCCCCTGCAGCTTAATGGTTTGGAACGGTGCGGTTATTGCAATACTGAATCATACTTTCTTATTAAATAACACCAGACAGCTTGGTCACATGTACCTGGTGCATCATTCAGTACTTATGTTGTGCTTTTTACTACAATCCTCATGCAGCATTTTATTGTATTTATGCACACATGCACCCTGATGGATGCATCAGGAGCAAATAGGAGTTCAGTGTCTTGCCCATGTGGACTGGAGCAGCTGCCAACCTTCTGGTCAGAGGATGACCCGCTCTACCACCTGGACTACAGCCGCTCCATGAGGGCTCAGTTAATAGTTTTTATAGCATCATGGTGGCGAGAAGAGCAGCAGATGAAGGTCCATCCCCCTCTTCAGAGGCTGTAGCAGTTGTCCCTGTGTGACTGACATCCGTGATCATCAGTGAGCTTTCACTGACCTGTGGTGATTAAAAACACGGTTAGGCTCCACCATGACAGAAGAAACTCCCACCTGTCCCTGGTGAACGTCCTCACATGAACATTTTGGACAACAGAGCCCTAAATAACCTGGAGCAGGCGAAGGTGAAGTTTTGGTTTATTATGAGCTGCTGCAGAGCAGTTTATGATCATTATGTAGTATTTTCTTGCTAATACGTTTGCTGCATAAAAATATTTGGCTACACTGCATGCTGTGCAAATCCCTCTTTTCTGCTAAAATATTGTGCGCGTTTGGACAGGTTTATTGTATGATCTTGACTGGCAGTCTAAAGCAGTGCTTCTCAATTATTTTCTGTTACGCCCCCCCTAGGAAGAAGAAAACATTTCACGCCCCCCCCCACTCTCCACCGCGACTATAAATAGAAAATTAAATCTTTATTTAAACTATAAACATTTTTTGACTGACTTGAACCATTTGATACTGAAAAATAAAATTAAATACACTCAATAAATAATAAATTCAAATTGATCAGCAACATTAACTCAGGAGCACAATATATCCGGTCTTTCCTCGTCTCCCACAGTCCCCCCCCCGGCATCTCACCAGGTCCCCCCCAGGGGGGGCGCGCCCCACTATTTGAGAAGGACTGGTCTAAAGGGACAGCACACTGGTATATGCTGTAGTTCGGTAAGGTCGACAAAACATTTTGAGCATGCACAAAATTTCAGACGAATGCTAGCGTATGGCTACGTCCCGCATAAACCATAAGTTGTAGGTAAGCTATGCGATTGTTGACACACGTTCACATACGTTGCTTGTAAGTTGCTCATAAGTGGAAATATGTGGAGATAATGTCTAGAGTACCCAAAACTTATTTTTAACTTATGAGTAACATGCTTTGAACCTATGTGTAACTTATAGCCAACTTATCTCCAACACATATTGACGTATGTAGGCATATTTGAGGTGTTCTGGACAACCACAGCACTTACTGAACATGTTTCTAATTTACAGCTACTGTATAATGGTGTATTGGCTGAGAGTAGGTGTCAGCCACAGATGCAGCTACGATGCCACTGACGATGTCCGAAAGGCGTTGGAACCTGCATCACCTCCATCACAGGGTGAGTGTGAGGGTGATGATGGTTCCTCCATGTGTCCACAGCCAGGAGAGTTTTTGACAGCATTCTTTGAGTTTTTCTCCAGAGTGACGGTGATGTTGATACTGTGAGTAGGCTACAACACGCTATGCATATGTTGTGAATGCAGGCAACACGCTAAGCATTCTTTGGTATAAGCTATCGAAATGTTCTGTTTAAGTTACTAATACATCATGTATCCGTCCATAATGTAAAAAAATATAGTTCTGCGTATGCCAGCATCTTAGAGACATTTTGATGAGTCAGCATACGCTGGTTAAATCGTCAGGGTGTGACGGGGGTTTACAGCTGATGGTGGAAGAAATGTCACCAGCTGACTTGTTGCAGTGGTGGCATCCTATTACGGTACCAAGCTGGAATTCACTGAGCTCTTTAGAACCACCCATTCTCTCACTCATGTTTGTAAAGGCAGACTGCACGGCTAGCTGCTGGCTTTTATACACCTGTGGTTTGACTGGTCATAGTCGAGGCCTTCTGGTGACCTTTGATCTGACTTAAATCTTAACTAAAAGCCTCGGCATGTTTAAATATACTTAAACTGTTAATAATAAGCTGCTCTGCGACGTTAAATAGGTTCATCATACTCCTAGAGCACAGTGTTAGAGATCTGAAGACTGATTGGAGGAGACAGTCTGGTACTCTGGCTGCTGATTGGTTCAGGAGGACATCCTCATTTAGAGCTCCTTTAAGGAATCTCAACCAATAACAGATCCGCAACATAAGCACATTAAATTGGCAGCAGGGACAGATGCTGCCCTCTGAACACTTTGGAGGTCTTTTAATCAGAATGTCATTAAGGTTTCTTATAGATGATGCTGAGAACAACCCCTCTGATTTTCATGCTGTAGCTTTATGAGTCCAGCAGGGGGCAGAACACCTCCAAACTCAGGCCTCAGAGTTCACTGTGGTAACTCACAGCTTTATTTGACCTGAATAGGTCAGATTCTGGACCAGATGTTCTCAGAGCTTTTAAAGACAGTGTCAGTTTATGGAGCCAACATGTGCAGGAGCTGCAGGAGCATATTATGGTAAGTGGGATGTTTTGTGCTCGTTTAAAGCATGAGGGAGGAGGGATTTACTGACTGCATGTGTTAATGTTAGGAAGGGTCAGCAGAGATGCTCCCTTTGTTTTAACACTGACCACAGCATAGTTTGGTCTATTTTTAAAATGTTAAAGGATCAAATATCTGGTAATAATATATAATGGTGTAATGGCTTTTTTTTGTCAGATCAGTACCTGCAGGTTGTCTGATAGATGCTGCACACATCAGACCTAATCCAGGGGAATAACATGGAAAAGGGCTTTTAATTTGAAACTTTTCAGGGTTTTATAGGTTTTATAAGTTTTGTTTGGGGGGAGGTGCACCATTGGTATTGATCATTTAGATTAGATAAATTAATTAAATATGGTTATTTGATCTGCACTAGAAATATAAACAAGCTGCAACAGATCCAGAAAATCTTTCACATTAAAAGCCCTTGAAAATGGGAACAGGTTATAGAAACATGCTGGAGAAAGTTGTAATAGTTCTAATTTATTATGATTTGATTGTGTTGGGTGGAAATGTGACTTAGGTTATACTCACATGAGAGTATGTGATTATCAGAAACATGTCTGAGTGTAATTGACCAAAGGATCAACATCCAGGGTTAAAAAATAAAGCTGCAGTTCCTCTACTGTCCACTAGAAGTTGGTTCCAGCAGTGGGTCAGTTCCCTTAGTGTCCCGTCTTAAAATGTACAACTTAAACTTGTTTACAGCCTGAAAAACAGTTATGGTCTCTAAAGCTTCTTTATCTCCTCATAACAAATGTATAGAGGGTAAATATTTCTGTGACTCAGCTGTTTAAATTCTATCAAGGATTAATGATTACATTATTAGGGGGTGTGGCCTCTTATTTATGTCAAAAAACATGACCACACATGATAAGTTTCTGAAGGGCTGACTTGGAGCATTTTTCTAAATAAAGTAACCCACAGAGACCATTGTGAGTAACAAAAACCAGAATGGTGCACCACAGAGTGTTTTCTTACAGGTTGTGGAGTTCCACATGGCTCTATTACAGAGCCCTGTGAAAAAGTCTACTTTTTATTCAGGTTTAAATTATATTTTTGTTTAAAAAACATAAGAATTTTGCCCTCTGAATTTGTTTAAAACTCACATTTTTAATTAGATTAAAGTCTAAAATTTGCATTATTATGGACATTCTCTTTGATTGACAGGTAGTTGTAGCTGCTAGTTTGAGTCCCTGAACTGGACCTGGTTTAGTTGGACTCAGGCATGACATGGATGTAGTGTGATGCATCTTTAACCGTAGATGCCTTTCTGGAAATAAACAATAACACCATATAGACACAAGTATTGGGCCGCCTACAACAGCTGTTCTGACCTCCCATTCTAAATACACAGACATTAATATGGAGTTGGTCCCTCTGCAGCTAGAACAGCTTCCACTCTTCTGGGAAGGCTTTCTACAACATGTTGGAGTGTCTGTGGGAATTTTTGCCCATTCATCCAGAAGAGCATTTGTGTTGGATGAGAGGGTCTGGCTCACAATCTCTGTTCTAGTTCATCCTGAAGGTATTGGATGGGGTCGAGGTCAGGGCTCTGCGTGGGCCAGTGAAGTTCTTCCACACCAAACACATCCAACCATGCTTGTACGGAGCTCGATTTGTGCACTGGGGCTCAGTTATGCTGGAACAGAAAAGGTTCTTCCCTAAATTGTTCCCACAAAATTGGAAGGATAGAATTGTCCAAAATGTCTTGGTAAGCTGAAGCATTAAGATTTTCCTTCACTGGAACTAAGGAGCCAACCCTGGAAAAACAACCCCATAGCATCATCCCTCCTCCACAGAACATGTCTCTGCTGCTCCAAAATCCAGCAGTTCTGTGCTTTACACCACTGCATCCCACACTTGGTGACGTAAGTCTTGCATCCAGCTGCTCATGCAGGGAAACCCATGTCATGAAGCAGCTGGTGCACAGTTTTTGTGCTGATGATGCCAGAGGAGGTTTGGAGCTTTTCCACACTATGCTCCTCAGCACTCAGTGACCCCGCTCTGTAACTTTACGTGGTCTGACACTTGGTGGCTGAGTTGCTGTGGTTCCTAAATGCTTCAGACTTCCAGCTGATGGTGGAATATCTAGGAGGGAAGAAATGTCACCAGCTGACTTGTTGCAGTGGTGGCATCCTGTTACAGTACCACGCTGGAATCCAGTGGGCTCTTTAGAACCACCCACTCTTTCACTCATGTTTGTAAAGGCAGACTGCATGGCTAGCTGCTGGCTTTAACGGGACTGAATCAAACACCTGGATTCAATTATAAAGAGGTGTGACCCAATACTTTTGTCCATGTCGCGAGAGGACTGAGCCTCGTACTTCCCCAGTGAAGCCACAAAATGCATAAAACAGTTAACCTCATGTTCTGCAAGAGCATATTTCAAAAGAACGAGAGCAGAGGACGCTGAGACGGCGTGAAGTTTACTGGGCTGATTGACGGAGCTCAGCCAGGAAGAGGAACTCTCATGCTTGAATGTGGATCCACCCTGACTGTGTCTCTAGAAACAAGCCTGTCTACTCAGCAGCCGTCTAGGCAGCACCTCAGGGTAGCTATTTTGAAGAACTGCCCAAATGAACAGCAGCACGTGATCTCATTCTACCCTGACAGTTAAACTTCTGCCTCCATCTCTGTGTTACTGAGCGTTAAATTCTTTGAGCATTCTACTTCATTTAACCCAAAAGTCTTGCTCTGCTGTATTCAGGGCGCAGCGCGTCATGCCCTCTCACTCTGCGCCTGTGTACGAACTCTTCACTTCCTGTTGGAAAGTCACGGTTTAGTAAAAAAGCAGCAGAGCGACCACAAACGGGCTAAAAACACGCAATGTTTGCAGCATCTCTCTCAGCGCATGAGGCCCCTCCTCCTCCTAAAAGCAAGGCGAGGGCCCATCTGCAGAGGTGGATGGGTGGAGGTGTGTGTGCGTGCGTGTGCGTGTGTCACAGGAAGTACGAGGTAGTGGCAGGAAGAGGGCGTGGTCTGTAAAAAAGACACTGTGTGGTTTAGATTTTTCTGTTTCCCATCAAACTCGACAAGTGTCGTCTATAAAAAGGACTCATGCTAAAAGTCAATTTACATGCTCAAAAATGTGTGTGTTTCATCACAGCCCCCCTACACACACACACACACAGGCGCGCGCGCACACGCACACACACACTTCACCGTGCATCACCATATAAGGATACACACCCTCTCTTCATAGTCCTTAAACTGCAGTAAAGTGTGTGTGAGACTGAGAAAAACACCACTTCCTCTCTGTCACTCGCTTCAACTTCTTTCAGCTTGACTCAGAAAGCAAGAGTTCGGTTACTGAGGAAGTGTGTGTGTGTGAGCTCTTCCTTTGTTGAACAGATCACTTTGACATCCATAAATGGTGGCTGAGCTGTTGAATGCAGGCCTCCAGAGTCTCTTTGATCTGGTTTATTGATCAGAGAACTTCACTCTGAGTTGAGATTCTCCTCCATTAATGCGTGCCACTTCTGTGTGCTTCCTGCACAGCGTTTGATCCTATCTGCTCGCAAGGCTCACATCAGATACCATATCACTGGCTCATCACCTACACGCTGGAAGATGCTCTCTTTCCATGTTACGATCACAGCTCGATGAATTCGGGGAAAACTAACCAAATGCCTTGTTCCCAGTGACGCGGCGTGCGTGCTCTGACAGAGCCGTTAATGGCGTTTGGTCAGATGCCGCCTTCCTCAGTGTGCATAAGGTGTCCTTAGGTTTTGCCAATTTGACACAAAAATATTGACAGCTGAGAACTCACGGTGCAGTTTCAGAGAGCTGCAAACAGTTTATGGGGTTTATCAGTTGAGACCTTTAAGCTTTGCACTTTGCTTTTTCACTTGTTCATTTGTTTTTTACTTAGTGTTTAGAATAGGTTCTAAAACTACTCGGGTAGGTTTAGGCTCTAAAACTGCTCAGTTAGGTATAGGCTCTAAAACTGCTCGGTTAGGTTTAGGCTCTAAAACTACCCAGTTAATTATATTCTCTAAAACTATTTGGTTAGGTTTAGGTTGTAAAACTGCTCACTTAGGTGTCGGCTCTAAAACTGCTCTCTTAGGTTTAGGTTGTAAAACTGCTCGGTTAGGTATAGGCTCTAAAACTGCTCGCTTAGGTTTAGGTTCTAAAACTACTCAGTTAGGTATAGGCTCTAAAACTACCCGGTTAGGTATAGGTTGTAAAATTGCTTGGTTAGGTTTAGGTTGTAAAACTGCTCGGTTAGGTTTAGGTTGTAAAACTACTCGATTAGTTTTAGGCTCTAAAACTACTTGATTAGGTTTAGGCTGTGAAACTGCTTGGTTAGGTTTAGGCTCTAAAACTACTTGATTAGGTTTAGGCTGTGAAACTGCTCAGTTATGTTTATTCTCTAAAACTGCTTGATTAGGTTTAGGTTGTAAAACTACTCAGGTAGGTTTAGGCTCTAAAACTGCTCGATTATGTTTTGACAGTATAAATTATTTGTCTAAGTTAAGGCACTGAAGACTACCCAGCCAGGTTTCGGCACTAAAAATGGCTCATTTAGGCTGAGGCAACATAAACTACCGGGGTAGATTCAGACTTTAACTCCTCAGTTAGATTTCGGTTCTGAAAAGTGCATCCAGCATAAAGGTGGAATCAGAAGCACTGCAGCTCTGTTAACATCTACAGCCTGGATGCATGACAGGAATGAGACAGAATAAAGGACGTGTAGAGCGTGCAGGAGGGACCTTGGGACGACACGACGTTCTAAAATGAGTTACTTAGTTCCATGTTGTGTAAACTAAATGGAACAACAACCAGAAACATCCAGTTTAATCCAGGTTTTAATGCAACAAACCTGGAAAACCTCAGATTACTGACACACGAGTATCAGTTAGGCCTTCCAACATGGATTTCTGCACTCAAAGCTTAAAACTTGTTTTCTGTTGTTTGAAGATTACTGCAAGTTATGAAATCTCTGACAGAGCACATAAGCCAGTGATCGGTGAGGGTGTCATCTGCACATCAGTGTGACTCATTCACGCCAAGCATTTTCAGGTCATTGTAGCATCAGCACTGTTACATGAGACAAAGTTTGACAGGACATGAGTGGTCTGTCTGTCCTTATCACCTTGCTCTGAGAATCAAATGAAATGTGAATGAGGTTTGGTTTGAGCTGCTGCTTCCTGCCGCAGAGTTTCCTCAGGGTACGCAAACTGTACATCTTGGCCTGTGTGAACTCGTCTTGCCTGAGTCACCTATCATCTCCTCTCAGAGCCGAGGTGCCGACCTGCATGCTCCAAATGCTTCACAAACCATTGCCAGGGGGCAAAGGTCAAAGGACGAGACCATGTTCCTGTTAGACCTGCTCCCCAGGCAGAGGAGCTGGTCCTCACAGAGACACAAACTCGTGGAGTGACTCCTCCTGCATGTGGTGCTTCACGTGTTGCAGATTTGAACCATTAAGGGTTTTAAAGCATAAGAGCTGCTTTATTCATGCTGAAGGTGTTTGCGGTAGCAGGGTGGGAGTACTGCGAAGTGATCAGTGACCGCCGTGTTTAAACACGCCGCTGATGCATGCAGGTCTGAACTGGCTCAGGTATGTGCGTGTGTGTGTTAACCTGAGGTATGCAGCGTGCGTGAGCACTCCTTTCACCTTCCAACTTTCACTGATTCTGCCTCCAACACGCTTGCCTGCGCTGCACTGCAGCTCCCACAATGCACTGCAGCAGCTGTCTTGGTTGTGGATGAGTGCAGGTAGCATGTTATAATGTCTCTTTGAGTCTCGACGGTAGCCGTGTGAGTCGGCGTGGATGCGAAGTGAAACGAGTCAGGAGGAAGTGGTTTGTGTGGGACGGCGAGTTTCTCAGCAGCTTCTCGCTCACTGACAGCTTAGACTGAGCTGCTCACACCTCACTAACTTCCCCCTGCGCTCACTCATTAACAGGCTAATGCTGTTCAGCAAAGGTACAAGTCAAGCTTTAAGCCCTGCTTAGCAGCTCAAAAATCAGTTCTGCAAAATGACGCTGCAGTTCCTCTAATGCCCACATGAGGCTCCAAAACTAAGTCAGTGCCCATAGACTCCCATGTTAAAATGCCCAACTTTGCATACTTAGGCCTGCTGTTCTGAGGTGTGTTCACACTAAAACGTAGGTACACCACGTGGCCAAAAGTATTGGGTTACAGCTGTTAATGGTTGAATCCAGGTGTTTGATTCAGTCCCATTAAAGCCAGCAGCTAGCCAAGCAGTCTGCCTTTACAAACATGAGTGAGAGAATGGGTGGTTCTAAAGAGGTCACTGAATTCCAGCGCAGTACTGTAATAGGATGCCACCACTGCAGCAAGTCAGCTGGTGACATTTCTTCCCTCCTAGATATTCCACCATCAGCTGGAAGTGGGATTATTGCAAC
>VUQH01022969.1:0-13805 GCA_015106775.1 Etroplus canarensis | reverse complement strand
TAGATATTCCACCATCAGCTGGAAGTTGATTATTGCAACGTGGAAGCATTTAGGAACCACAGCAACTCAGCCACCAAGTGTCAGACCACGTAAAGTTACAGAGCGGGGTCACCGAGTGCTGAGGAGCATAGTGTGGAAAAGTCACCAACATTCTGCTGACTCAATAAGTGCAGAGTTCCAAACCTCCTCTGGCATTAACATCAGCACAAAAACTGTGCACCAGGAGCTTCATGGCCGATCAGCTGCATGCAGGCCTTGCATCACCAAGATAGAGTGGTGTAAAGCACACCACCACTGGACTCTGGCACAGTGCAAACATCCTCTGTGCTTCTCTATCTGGCAGTCTGATGGATGAGTCTAGGTGCTGAATGCCAGGAGAACATTACCTGCATGACTGTAAGGTTTGGTGGAGGAGGGATAATGTTTTTCTGGGTTGGCCTGGGCCCCTTAGTTCCAGTGAAGGGAACTCTTAATGCTTCAGCTTCCAAGACATTTTAGATAATTCTGTGCTTCCAACTTTCTGGGACCAGTTTGGAGTTTCTTTTCTAGAATGGTAGTACCAAGCTCCATAAAGGCATGGTTGGATGTGTTTGATGTGGAAGAACTTCACTGGCCCACACAGACTGACCTCAACCCCATCTAAAACCTTTGAGATGAACTAGAACAGAGATTGTGAGCCAGGCCCTCTCATCCAACATCAGTGTCTGACCTCACAAATGCTCTTCTGGATGAATGGGCAAAAATTCCCACAGATACACTCCAACAGCTTGTAGAAAGCCTTCCCAGAAGAGTGGAAGCTGTTCTAGCTGCAGAGGGACCAACTCCATATTAATGTCTGTGGATTTAAGATGGGAGGTTAGAAAAGCTGCTGTCGGTGGCCCAAAACTTGCACTACCAGTACCCAAATGGTGTACTCTTCATTGCCAAAAAGTAAATCTTGTGAGTTTCACTTCCATTAAATTCACAGTTTGTCATGTTCAATTTTAAACAATTGCACCACCTCAGAATTCACTGTCTATGCAAGTGGTTGTTTATTTTTGTTTTAAAACCACATTACCATTTTGACTGTTACCATATTGTTTTTTGTCTTGGGCGAAGTGTCCATATTTAGATGAGAGGGTGCAGTACAATAGAAATATAGAGCAGGGTATTGTCAGCATAAGTGAACATGCTGAAGTTATTTTTCATGCTCCAAAGATTCATGGCACATATTGGGAAGGAGATGTATGATATTAGTCTTTTTGGTACAGAAATTTTTGGGTCTGTTTTGAAGTTAAAGAAAATGATATTCATTAAAATCTTAAGCTTAAAACTGGTAAAACTTGACCAAAAACATAGGACAAGGGCACATTTCAAGCCTCAGTGTTAGCAACAATCAACAATCACAGCAGGCCTTCTCATCTTCTCATCTTATTATTTTTGTTTGCAACAATCCCACTATTGTTATTCTCAGCTAAAAATTGATTATTCTTCTTCCTCGGCCTCTATCTCGTCCAACACCGTTCATTATAATTTAACAGGAATGCTTTTTCATTTGTTACGTCACTTAACACTGACCTATGACAGTACCTGAAAATCATGTCCTTAAGAAATAGGAAAAAATCCAGCAAAGACCTGAGAGATGCATCTGGACCATCAGTTGATCCATCTACTGTCCACTGAGGCCTTATCAGTGGTCTCAGCAGAAGGGTGGCTGTCAAGAAGACGTTCTTAAGGAAAAGAAACAGGGAGAAAAGGCTGAGCTATGAAAATGACACAAGAACTATACAGAAGAAGCTATAGAGACCAACACAGTTTCTTGTGGAAGGCTATAGACATGTTTACTTATGTTGTAAAGTTGCACATTTTAAATGAGAGTCTATGGGGACTGACTTACTTTTGGGGAGTGCCTCAAGTGGTCATTACAGGAACTGCAGCTTCATTTTTCTCAGCTGGAGCTTGATGGTTGGTTGTCACCTGTGGTGTCTCTACATGCTGCTAAGCATTGCACAATCACAACATGAACTTTTAGGTTTATTAGTCTTACAAATGACGGATTATTTTCATTGCAGACTATGAAGATAAAACATTTTTAGAATCCATTAATAAAAAAGAGTACAACAAACAACATAATGACTAACACATATATGAATAATTGAAGCAATGTAGAAAAAGAAGATTGTAGAAAAGTTGAAAGTCATGTTGTATAACGTGTGGTTTTAGTTGTGCTAAAATAAATTATGTATAAAAAAAAGCTGCTACAGCAGCAAACACATTACTGTAAGAGTAGAACAGGGAAAATATATCACACGTCCACTTCTGCCTTAACTTCAGCAGAGTTCCTTCTCTCATGCAGCATGCACAGTGCTTCACCTCAGTCTGCAGCCCTTTATCTCCTGACCTTTTCTCCTCAGCTCTGCAGCTTCACCTCCTCAGTTCTGCAGCTTCACCTCCTCAGCTCTGCTGCTTCACCTCCTCAGCTCTGCTCTTCAGTCTGCAGCCTTCACCTCCTCAGCTCTGCAGCTTCACCCCCTCAGCTCTGCAGCTTCAACTCCTCAGCTCTACTGCTTCACCTCCTCAGCTCTGCAGCTTCACCCCCTCAGCTCTGCAGCTTCACCTCCTCAGCTCTGCTGCTTCACCTCCTCAGCTCTGCTCTTCAAGTCTAAAACTGGTCCAGTCCAGCTACTCTGCTCTGGATTTTACTCCTTACTTGCTTCGATTCATTTGCCATAGCTATACTATGCTTAGTTCAGCTAGTTCCTCCCACTGCTCTGCAAAACGAGCAATTCACCTGGATCTTCATGCATCCAGTATCTGTTCAGCTCTGCTGTATCCTATATTCATCTTTTATCTAACTACAGTGCCCTATACACTACTCACAAAAAGTTAAGAATATTCGGCTTTTGGGTGAAATTTCAGGATGCACCTAAAATGCACTCTAACCTTTACAAGTGACCTTACTTTGACCTTCTCTACACTTTTGAATGCACATGTCCAACTGTTCAGTGTTTCAGTGCTTTTTGCAAAACTTGCTGTTCTCTAACAAGGTGCTTAACAACAAAATTCACAACTGCTGTTTGATCCATGAATCAACCAATACATGTTCTGGTTCAGTTAGAATTGGTATTTAAAGAGTCCTCATCATCATGCTGTTCACATTTTGACATCATGAGACCAAGACGACACCTAACAATTGATCAACAGCACCTCGCCGTTGCAAGGCTACAAACAGGATGTTGTCAGAGGGAAGTGGCCACTGAGCTTAGAGTGTCATCAGCAGGTTGCGACAGAGATACAGAGAGACTGGAAAAGTCACAGAAGTCAGGCTGGAACTGATGGTCAAGGTCACATGACAAATTATTGAGACACTGACATTTTTTGTTTTGGTTTCAATAGTTTGAGACGAGGAAACCACCATTGTATGCTTCTACTTAAATGTCATTAAATATGAGCTGATGGGGTTTTAGTTGAACAGTTTCATGATTTTGAGTCCATCTGCTGGTTCTAGTGTTAAAGCCAGGGCTTTCCCTGCTTCAGGTGTGTTATAACATGATCATTTACTGCTTAATAAGTTTGTATTTGTAATCTGGTGCAGCATAACAGGGTAAAACAGCAGCTCTGTGAGCTCAGTGCTGTTATTGATAATGCCACACATCTGTCTCCACTTCCTCTTCCACCTGTCCCTGTGATATCAATGCCTGCTTTCATTTGGAGTGAATAGTTTGTATGTTAGTGTTTACTGTGCTCCAGCAGGCTTTCTGTGCCACTAGTTGTCACTTTAATAATATGTTATGCTCGACTAAAAAGCTTATTATTATTATTATTGTTGCTGTCGCCTCTGAGCGTTTCTCCTCCCATGCCGTTTGTCGTAGCGACACGGTTACCACTCTGAGTCAGCCAGCTCTGCGTTGCGATGAAGACTGTTACTTTTATGAGGCATAAGTTTTGCAGCGTCTGCATTATTTGAGAAAATATCCCAAAAAAAGTGTACCTAATAAAGCGGCCAGCTGGTTGCAGATCAAAGCAGCTCTTTCCTTTGATCTTCTCCTCTGATGCGCTCCTCTTTTTTAGACTGGCTGCGCATTCACGCAAATATCCGATCGGCCAATCACTGGCAGCAACCGACCGGCCAACTGATTAGGTACACCTGTTTAGCGGCACATTTAGTCACGGTTGTTGGTGCCAGACGATGAGATTTCTCCAGAAACTGCATCGTCTGGTTGGTTAGGGGCATTTTTACTTCTCACTCTGTACGTCAGAGTTAGTTGTGACCCGGCAGACTTTCTGACTCCGGTTGTCACTTTAATTTAACTATGCTGGGCTCTCACTGGGACACACGTTGTCCAATCGCAGCAGCCTTTGCAGGACTTCAGTTTTAAAAGTGTAAATGTGTGTGGGTGAGTTTGTGGGACTTCCTTATTTTTACTTCCCAGGTGTGAGAGAGAGAGTGAGAGAGAGAGAGAGAGAGAGAGAGAGTGGGTGGGCGGGCGACAGGGTGAGCGATGCAGAGAACCGCCTTAAGGCTGGGAGTTGTCATGCAGACATATAAAAGGTGACTCCTCTTCCTTCTTTGTGCATTTGACTGCTCTCTCCTCTCTTTCCTACAGCCAAGACTCTACCTGCACAGGTAAGCTCCCTCCCTCCCTCTAACAGCATGTCTCTCTCAGCTAAAAGAGGTATTGATCTGGTGACAGTGAGTACATGTTGATGATAAGCGTGCGTGTCATCAATCAGGATGTCGTGGGACGCCTACATCACTAACCTGAAGGCGGCTGACCACAGTGGGCAGGTCCCGGTAGAAGAAGCTGCCATCTGGGGGTACAAACCTGGGCAAGAGAGCGTGTGGGCCTCAACACCAGGCTTCAACTGCACGGTAAAAACACGCACACACACTGTTCCTGTTCCTGTCGCCACAAACTACAGAACATTCTAAAAAAAGCCCACTTCCTCCTTTAAAACCTGCTGCCATCACCACTGACACCACACGCCAAATCACATGCCTCAGCAGGTGGCATCACCTGCACAAACCGCCGGCCCATCGGCCGACGCTTCCTCATCAGGACTTTGTGTCTCGTGGTTGGAAGCGGCTTTTTAGTTTGCATGTCTGCATCTTCTTCTTCTGGAGATCTGGGCGTGTTCGGTGCGTCTGGTCGGCTTCCCGCTCTGAGTGCTGCGTTCACTGCGTGGAAACAAGCGAATGTTTGCAAAAAAACTCACCCAACAACAACATGCAGCACCTCAGCTCATTGGCTGATTTATTTGTTCTTGCTGTACAATTTCAGAAAAACGTCAAATACGTTTACATTTTTACTCCTTAAAGTTTTGTTGCACACAGGGCTCCAAAGAGTTTCACGCAGATGTGCTTAAAGTTATTTTTTTGTGGATTTAAATGGTGACTTTAATCAGGGTCCAGCTAAAGCATGCTTTAACTTTGAGGTTGAGGGTTCGAATTTGTCTTGTTGATGACAGAAAATAAGTGATGAGTATGACAGAAACCTTCTGGCCTAACCTGGTCACTTTCCTGTAAGCTGACAGGAAACCCTCAAAAGCTGGACTTGAATTTGCGTCGCAGTCGCGGCAGGTTGGGTAACGGTTGGGTTTGAAGTTTGTTTCCGGGGCTGCAGTCTGAACAGTTTGGTTTAACTACCTTATAAGGACCCAGTGTGGAAAGACAGCGAATACAGGAAGACGATCACTTCTTGTTTCTGACACACACACACACACACACACACACACACACACACACACACACACACACACACACACACAGTGAGGGGTGGGGATTTGCACAATGACACACACACACCTGCAGGGCTTATTTGTCTGTTTGCAGGTTTTTCAACATTAAACTAAAGAAAATGATTTCCTGCAGTTATACACACACACACACAGACACACACACTGTGTGTGAGTTTGCTTTTGTGAAAATTGGGGACTTGTATCAGCGCCCTCACTCGCTGACTGGGGACCAAAACTACCAATTAGATTTCATTAGAGCTCTCTAAAACTAGCTTTTTTTTAAATCCACATTTTAGACGTGTGTGTTCATGTGTGTGTGTGTCACATCTCCCTAAAGGTCAGCTCTCTGATTGGCTGCTGTTTTTTTCGGGAAGTGGTTTTGCCTCTGCAGGCAGCAATGTGTGTTTTCGTGAGTGTGTGTGTTCGTGTCCTGACTTGTCATCCTTGCATTCTTGTCTTCTCATTCCCTTCATGCTCAGAAAAGTGGAGTGATGGAGTTTTGTTAAACGCGAGCTCAGACAGTAAAAGCAGGTGCTTTAAACTCATCAAGTCAGTTTCAGTTTAATTTTATGGCACAAATCAGCTGCGAGCAGTGAGGGAAGCTTCAAATCAGACCAATTCTCTGCAACTTTATTGAGATGGACGCCTTAGATAAAGAGGTGCTGGAAAGAGGAAGTGCCGCTGAATCTGGGCATGCGAGTTTCATGTGTGCAGTTGTGGATTTGACTCATTCAGATCGCTCCATCCCACGGTGGTGTCTTACGCTTCATTTACTTCCTGCTGCATTTAAGGACGCCTGAGGGCTCGTGTTTCTCTGACCTGGAGAACATCTAGAAGCCACAGTTAGAAAGAGTCGCTCGGTCAGCGATCCACCCGTTCAGAGAAATGAAGTGCAAATAGCAGAAGTCAGAAAGTCCCCACCTTTAAGGATTACTGCAGTAAATGTACTGACAGATGTGAAACTGACAGTTCATCTGATTCAGCTCCAGAGCTTCACAAAAAACCGTCGCTGTAGGTTTTATATCCCCGCAATCAATACCTAATTCAAAAAGCTACTTATTATAAATTATAAATGAATGAAAAACAACAAGAAATACACAATAAAAAAGAAAATATTTAATTTATAAATCATAATAACATATGATATAAATTCAAATGAAAAAGTACATGATAAAAGAATGAATCAATAAAATATGAATAATAAAACTGAAAATACTTGATAAACCTCACACACACATGTATACCTATATAGTAAGTCATGTTGCAAGAAAATTTTAAAATTAAAAAATATACAAATTTTTATTTAGCAAAATAAATAACAGTCAGAATTTTATAATGATAGAATAATAAATAGAGAATATGAAATTAAAAATGCTTAATTGGTAAATTATAATAAAATATAAGTTCAAATGAAAAGTACATAATAAATGAACTGATCAACAAAATATAAAATAATAAAATTAGAAATAGGTAATGAATAATTAAAGAAATTACAACACAAAGTTAATACAATATGAAATGGCTAAAACAATCTAAAAATTTTAACAAAGTACAATGCCAGTTATCATTTCATCAAATAAATAACAGACAGAAATTTAATATGATAAAAAAGACACAATTTGAAATTAAAATAATTTATTTGTAAATTATATTTAAATATATCAATACAAATTTTAAATAATCTTAAAAAATTTCAAACATTTAAATAAAATGCAAAATTTATTTAAATTACATAAATCCATATATGTTAAAGAAATACATTTAAAATGATATAAGATGAACAAAAAATGCAAAAATAATATTGACCATGAAATTATAAACTAATATATTAATATAAAAATAAACCTATATATATAATATAAAAAAATATAAATAAAAAATATGTATTTTTAAAATGTGATACAACATAATATCAGCACAAATAAAAATGGAAATAATAATTAATTAAAAATGTAAATTACCTGAATAAGAAATCTATACATCAATGCCTATTAATAGCCTGACACTTAAAGCAAAATTCAAAAAGTAAAATTGGGAAAAATGTTTAAATATAAATATGAATATAATATTACAATCAATTTACATATGACACATCACATCAGCAGTCACATGGCACTCAGCCAGACCAGCAACACCAGTACACCCAGTAGTTAAAGAGCAGAGTCCAGCTGGAAAAACACAAACAGTAGGAAACAAGTAATACTCTGCAGGCTCACAAGATCAAATCAATGGGTTATAAAGTACTGCTGTGTATAAAATATACTGATGTGATATTCATTATGACCTGAAATAAATGAAGAAATACATAAGAAAAACGATAGATGAAATAAAAACAAAATAAAGACAAGACATATATAACACATTTATAAAAAGGGAAAAATAATAAACATATATGTAATTTCCTCCCATAGTCATCTAATATTCCCATTTTAAATAGGTAAATAAATTGCAAAAGGCATAGTTCTGCCAATGCTTAAAATTACAATAAAATTAATTTAAAAACTCAACAAAAATAATGTATATACTAAAAAATGGAGACAGTTTAAAGACTGAATGAATGAATGAATGAATGAATGATATACTTCTGGGACACTTAACAAAACCAACTTACAAAGTAAAGAATAGCTTAAAGCTGGGACATGATTCTGCTTATATTTTTGTACTTTTACTTCAGCAAAAGACAAAATATTTCCAGATTGTAGTTTTTAAGTAGAAACTGTTGTTAAACGATAGTACAGGACATTGAAGTTTTTTTATTTGAAATCATAATTTTCCAAATAAATGTGGTTTTGAGAGTTCAGAAGCTGCCTGAGAATCTGTCTGATGTCCTTCAGCTCAGCGAAGATTGGCTGATATTTGTCTTCATGTTCATGCTTTTATTGTGAAGGTCCCACTGAGTTTAAACCAGCAGCCCAATAAAATGTTGAGGCCGAGAACAATAACAGTTATAAACAATCCTCTGTCTCATTTAGGCTGACGAGATCAAGAAGTTGGCCGGCGACCGATCAAGCTTCTTTCAGAACGGTGTCCACATCGCTGGAGTGAAGTGCCGGCTGCTCAAAGATGAGATGGACGACGACATGAGCTACTCACTGAACCTGAAGACCGCACAGGACGCTTCAGGCAACGCATACAACATGTGTGTCGGCAAGAGCAAAACAGGTGAGACATTTGCTTTGTCCAAGAAGATTTTTATGCTTTAAATTCCACCCAACACTCCCGTCTCACTCTCACCTGCTTCTTGTCTGTCTGTCTCCACAGCCATGGTCATAGTCAAGGGCACAAAAGAGGCGTCCGGTGGACAGCTGTCCAGCAAGGTGTACAACATGGTCAAGTACTTAAAGGACAGTAACATATAGGACCACACGGCCACCATCTTCACCTTCCCTCTTCACCCCACCGTTCTGAGCTTGTGTAGTTTATTTTTTGAAATCCTTAACCTTCAGGTGTCTTTTCCTGCCATCCGGAATGAATCAGAGTGTGTTATCCCATGAAAGTGACTGTGCAGTAGCTGTTCACACCTCAGGGAGACAGTGTTAGCATTATTTCTTTTTGTGGTGGAGATGGACCAGTGTCCAGTCATAGCTCTGTGGAAACCAACTGCACACCTGAATGAAATAAAAACAAATGTGTTTAGCAGTACTCTGTCTGAGGGCTTCTTTGTGTGTGTCCTGACTTCAAATGACACTTTTTCTTCTCATACATCAGGTCCTAAACCTAAACTCGAACATTAAAACCAGGTCTGAACCTTCATAGTATGTAAATGTCCTCAAAACTCTGCTTTAAAACTGACTGCGGCTCTTGCTAATCAAAATGTACAGGTATTCATATTAACATGACCTCTTAGGTCCTGAACCTAAATCTACAGCTTAAACTAATTCTGAAGCCCAAAAGAGTCCTTTGAAGGGATGAAACTGGCTGAGATGTCCTCAAATTACAGAAATGTCCTATTATTCTGGCTTATGACTGACACTGCCTCCTGCAAAGAAAAACGTACAAGTCCACGTGTCTTTCAGCAACCTTTCCAATCAAAATAGCCATTTTGAGCAAATTTTCACCAAAAAACAAATCTGCATGGAGCCATAAAACATATTTGAGCCTCATAATGAAGATAACACTGCCTATTAAGTATAATTTAGCCTATCAGCATCACTAATTGATCCATCCATCCCTTTTCTTCTGCTTTACAGCTCACCTTTCATGCTACCTACATATGTTTATAATCACAACCATATTTATATCTTATCTTTCATGCTGCTGAGTACATATGCTATATTGAGATTATAGGTCTAATTACTAGCGACTTCTTTCAACACAGTTTTTCTACGGTTCTCTCATAATGTTTCGTTGCAATGCACACTTGTGTCTTGCAATGACAATAAAGGCTATTCTATTCTACTGCAGAGCCAGTGGTGTAATGGTTAAGGTGCTGAACTCCAGGTCAGACCCCCACCATGCCAAGACCCTTGGACAAAGTCCCAACTACAAGTGTGCCTCTGTTCACTCAGCAGTAAAAAATGGCTACCAGTAAATACCGGGGAGGTAACCTGCGATGGACTAGAGTCCCATCCAGGAGGAGTTTAACTCCTAAGTCGCTCCACGCTGAAGTGATAGCGGGATAAGCTCCAGCCTGATGAGCCAGTAGGCTCGGGTGTAAAAGCCCAACAGACTTTACCTTTATTCTATTCTATTATCCAGATCAGGGGTGAGGTTGGGGGTGTCAAAAGGCAGAGTGCACTCTGGAGGGGTCGCCAATCCATTGTCAGGCCAACACAGTGAGACAGACCACAACTCACACTCACTTTAGAATCACCGGTTAACCTAACCCTCTGCACATCTTTGGAGATAGGCATAGGGGGAACACAAAGGCCCAGGCTGACGAGCTGGTAGATTTGAACCGAGGCTCTCTTGCTATAAGGTGACAGTGCTAACCACTACACCACCGTGCTGCCTTATGCTAAATCAAACACATTCTATTTGTGTTGCTATACGCACTTTTGCAGGCAGAAAACCGTGGACATGCACTGAAGGGGTGAAGGAATAAAGGCTGCTCTTTGCAGGACATTTTCCACCAAACTTTTTTCAGTTCTTCTTATAAACTTCTATCAATTATTCAAATAAAAGTGCTAAGCTTGAACAACCATTATGAACACAGACAGAGAAAATCATATACTGCTCTGCTCTGCTTCATTTATTTACCACACTGCTACATTCTGTAATGGATCTTTTTTATATTATCAATTACACCATCATAACCAGCCTCCTGTGTGATTGTCTGACAGTTACTGTGATTAGATGAACTCTGGACTGGCTGCAGTTTTCCCCTTTGTCAAAGTCATTTTTAATCCAGAATAATGTGGACATTTCTGCCATGTGAGGACATTATAAGTATATTTCAGCCCTTAGGATTCAGAAAAAGTCTCAACCTCTAGGACTGAAATGTGGAGCTGCAGTTCCTTTAATGTCCACTAGAGGTGCTCTCCAAAAGACACAAACACACACGTTAAAATGTCCACCATTAGAAAGAAAAAATAAACATAGCAGCAGCCAAAACTTCTTTCAAAGACAGTCAATGGTTCAGACGTAGTTTCAAGGTTCAGGAGTAAGGTGGGGACCCAAGAAGGTGTTATGTTAATGTGGGTCCCTACATGTGTAGAAAAACAGATGTGTGGATCAAAATGTGAATTTTCTTTCCTGTATTAATAATTTCATCGATTTTGACAAGATCCCTAACACCACTGGCCCTAATATATTGCTGTTATTAGTTTAGTTGCAGAAGTTGCTATGGTTGCTATAAATAGTTTAGCTGCAGAAGTTGCAGTTTTTCCTATAGCTGGTTTAGCTGCTAAAGTTGCAGTTTTTGCTATAGCTGATTTGTTTGCAAAAGTTGTAGTTCAAAGTTCAAAGTAGCTTTATTGTAAGTTCTACAATATGTGTAACACAAACATAGGATTGAAACTGCACAGTGCTACAGTTGTAGCTGTAGTTGGTTTAGTTGTAGAAGTTGCTGTCTTTGCTATGTTTGATTCAGTTGTTGCTGTAGTTGGTTCAGTTGAAGAAGTTGCAGTTGTTGCTATAGTTTGTCTACTGCCACTTGTCCAGTTTCCTCAGATGTTTGAAGGACACACCATGCTGAGATATGCTAATATTTCAGCTAACAGCTCTTTGAAAATCACCTTGTTGGTACAAAAATCCTATTTTGTGTCTGTCAGACTTTATTATCTTTGACATTTTTCATAGATTCAACTAAAGAAATGGGAACAAATGATGTGTTTTAGTAATGAAGAGCCAAACAAAGTTGTCTGTTATGTTTTGACACAACACTGGTTCATCCCTTGTGTTAGGAGCCTTTTTATGCTTGAATGAATTGTAGGTCTGAGTTAAATTCCTGTGAAGATGGTCAGGTACAAGGACTGGACTGAACATGGGTGATAAAGCAGTCGATGTCCAAAGAAACACTTTGAGAAATCTTCAGAAAGTCTGAAGAACTGTTGCTAAAGAAATTCTGATACCTTGGAAGCAAATGATAAAGAAATGAGGGGTGGATCAAGACTTTTGCACATTACTTTATGCTACTACAACTACAGGTAGTATCACAGTGGTAGTAGTACATGGTTGCAGTACTGCACAGTTACAGGTATTTAGGGAGAAGTGACAAAGTTGCAGAGTTGCTTTGTTGCCACAGCAGCGTGTTGACAGCAGAACACGGTGCTGCAGCAGGAGATCATACAGTATAATATACAGCGAGGACCCCTCCCCCTCCTCTGCTGTAAAGTGCAGTTATATTTAGTAAAGGCTTCGGGGACACTGGACAGGCCGGCGTGCAGCCTCTCAGTGTGTGTGAAGTACAGTTAAAGGTGAGTGTAAAGGGTAAGGTGTGTGCGTGTGTGTGCTGGGGTTACTGCCCTTTGCAGTGAATGCTGAGCTGGTCTCACATTTCCCCTTTAAGTGATCTTTGACCTTCTCTGGGGGTGTTAGGGACCGTCAGTGTAGTTCACGACACACTGAGCGTAAAATGGACACTCAGTACCTACATTCTCCTGACTTTTCCTCATCAGTTTGAAAAGTAAATTCAGAATGATTTTTGTGCCCTCTTTAAAATGTGCATGTGGCACCGGCTCGTCTCAGCGACAAACTAATTTTTAATTTAACCGCTCACATGTGATGTCCACATGTGTTCAACATTTTCTGGGCATTTAAAACTCACCACAGTGTTGGTTTTTGGGCAACCACGTTTATAAGAAAGAGGACTGGATGGTCTGTTACTGAGAGGGAAACATCTCGTGCTTCTAGCAACATGAATAAAAAGCAGAGCCTCAATAACAGAGCCCTGTGGAACTCCAGGACCTTTAAATGTCCACTGCCTTACCTCCTGAAAACACCAACTCATCAGAGGAAGTTAACCCCTCTTGGAGTTGAGCTTCCACATGCTTGATGTTTGTTATAATATATAGTGAGGGTGGAAACAATATTTACCTCTGAGTGGGAAACTCTATACTGTGCAGAAGTCTTGGGCATCCCAATTTCTTTATATTTTGCTTCTGAGGAGCCAGACTTCCTTGGAATTTTCTAAAGTTGTCTTGAGCAATATTTCTCCAGGCCTCTATAGTGTTTCTTTGGATACTGGCTGCTTTTAGTCCAGTGGCATTAGCATGGTGTGCAGTGTGTCCTTAAAATGTGAGGAAACTGGACAAGTGGAGGACAGAAGAAGAAGTGTCAGGTCTGATTAATATCTACAGCAGATGGGCAGTACCTGAAAGTCATGGCCTTAAGAAATAGGAACAAATCCAGCAAAGACCTGACACAGGACCTGAGAGATGCATCTGGACCTTCAGTTGATCCATCTACTGGTCACTGAAGCCTCATCAGAAATGGTCTCAGTGGAAGGGTGGCTGTCAAGAAGACATTCTTAAGGAAGGGAAACAGGGAGAAAAGGCTGAGCTATGAAAATGACAAAAGAATTGGACTGAACATCAGTGAAAACAGGTCTGATGGAGGGGTGGATCCAAAGGAGGAGGTCAGGAGAGAGGTCCAACAGTGAGTGTCTACAGTCATCTGTAAAACACGGTGGAGGCTCTGTCATGGTT
>VUQH01022968.1:0-16409 GCA_015106775.1 Etroplus canarensis | reverse complement strand
ATGTTTTATACACACTAACACACACACACACACACACACACACACACACACACACACACACACACACACACACACACACACACACACACACACACTCTTTAATTTTTCTCATACCATCATGATTTTCTTGCAGGATTTATTCTCTGCAGCTCCAGTGCTTGGCAAGTAAAAATGCCAAGTCATATCAAAGGATTGCTGGGTTCCTGTCTTGTCATCCCCTGCACTTTTGATTACTATCAGTATCCACCTGCAAGACCAGATCATGTAGTGTGGTACCAGTATGTGAGCAGGGGGTATCCTCTAGTTTGTGACAACCAGTATCCAAGAAGTGTTATAGACCTGTTTAAAGGAAGAACATATGTATACAGTTCTTCACATAGTCGGATGTGCACTCTGAAGATTGATCCAGTGAGATGGTCTGATCACAGACAGAAGCTGTATCCCTGGGTGGACCCTGATAATGTTGGCAGTAGCACCTACTCTTTCTATGATACAACTGTTATAATTGAAGTAGTGGGTATGTAACCAGTTAGAACTTTGATTACAAATTGATTATGAAGTTGTTGTGTGATTATTTAATTCTTCACATTTACTTTTTAAAGAGACACCAGATAAACCAGATATTGAGATCTTTGGACACAAGAAGGTTGGACAGTCTGTAACAGTGCAATGCAGTGTTTATCACACATGTTCCATTAATCCCCCAACTCTGACACTCAACATCCCTCTGCGAGATCAAGACCTGACTCATAGCCATCAGTCTGATGGCAGATCCAAAACTACCTTGAAAGCCACTTTGTTCTTAAATGAAGAACTTCAAACTGTGAAATGCACTGTCCGACACCCTGGTGGTCGCTCTGCGTCAGTCACTAAACACTTTACCGCCGAATGTGTGTAATACATTAGGAGAATAAAATCATTTTTCTCTTTTATGCTGTCTCAAATATTTGACCAGTTTTATTTGTATCCTAGGCTCAATTTCTGGGTTGACTGTCAGCCCCACATCATATGAATTTCATGAAGGCATTGCAAAGGAAGTGACCTGCACTGCCTCATACACATGCTCTCGACAGGAACCACATCTCAGATGGAGGTATGGTTCTAAGGTTCTGCCAGCCTCCATTCATACAGAAAAGGTATCAGGGGAAGCTAGGTGGAGGACTATCTCCACACTGACATTCACACCCCCTGGTAATGACCTTGGAAGATTGACATGCTGTGCACATTTCACTGGGAGCCAGACACAAGAAGAGAGCATCACTCTACGGATAAAGAGTAAGTGCAAATATTTACATTTATTTAGTAGTTAATACAAACTAAAAGCTGTTAACGCTGCAATGTTGCTGCAGAATCCTTGTTTCTTTTCTTTTAAATGTTGAAATTTTGTGACTCTAAATTCAGCCCCAAATGGCAGATTTAATGACAAGCTGGTGAACACAAAGCAGCCTTAAGTAGATATAGAGCCAAGTAATTCCCTTAGCATGTGACGGAGACCAAAACAGAGCTCTCGTGAGATGCATCTGTAAACCTTAGTTACTGCAGTTGTATTTAATTTTGTTCTCAATTTGTGTAGATTATAATATTAATTTATGTTGCATTTTAAGTTGTACCATATTTCATGACTTTGCAAAATTGGGTTTACTATTTGTTTCATTTTCAATTATAGCACTTTATAATTTTTTTTCAATTCAGTTAGTTATCATAGCCCCCTGTAAAAGGTCATTTTAGTTCCTACTTGCCAGTGTTTATGTCACGGTGTGTGCGTAGGTGAGGTGTGGTGTGGACCCACAATGCAGTACCACAGGAGACTGATGATAACTGAAAATAGGCTTTATTATGCCAACAAAAGATCACAAAGTTCAAAGTCCAAAAACAGCCTGGGACGGAAGCTGGGGGAGAAATCCAAAAGGAGGAAGACACGAGTAGGGCAGTGACGAGGACGATGATGATAACGAGACGAAACGAATGACAGGCCAAGGGAGAGACGAGGAGACAGAACCTAAATAGACAGGGACAGCCAATGAGAGGATGACAGGTGGTAGGGAACACAGCTGACACGATTAGGGAAGGGATGTGCAGCAGGGACCCGACAGACTACCAAAATAAGACGCAGACTAAGACGAAGATGCCTAGGGAAGAAGGAAGGCAGGGAACCAGGGAAGGAGAGAGGGGAAGAAGAACTCAAAGAGGGAGGCAAAAGGGGAACTATGACAGTTTATTGGAAGGATATAGTGTTACATGCTCTGAGTAGTGTAAAGGAGTAGAGTGCACACTGTCCTGCTGTGTTGGTGTTTATTACAGGAGATACTTTTAAGAGAAATTGTAGCCCATCATGCACCCACACTCACAATGGAGTGGATAATTCTATCACAATCACAAACCAGGGTTAAAAATCATCTGTCAAATAGGCACAAACACAACAATTCAATGCTAAATGCTGGTCTGTATCTTGTGGATGTATAAATAATATAAGGTATACTTTATTCATTTTATTCATCCAGATTTGGGAAATTCAAATAGATAAATGTCAGTAGCTTATTTACTCTGCCACCTCAAGAAGCATTTGTATTGTAATGATGTATTCACAAATCCCTCTCTGATGTCCTCCCAAGTGGAAAATAGCTGTGTTGTTAGATCACAAGCTGACAGTTTAATTTTAAATTATCACAAACCAAAAAAGGTAAACATTTTTTTATTGATTGATATATTATTATTATTAATTATTAATTATTATTTTATTTTATTTTTTTTTACAGGAAATATGCTCTCTCGGGGTTGGTCATTCACAACTCCTGGCAGCATTACTGGGTTAAGAGGGTCATGTCTCATCATTCCATGCAGATTCTACTACAGTACCTCCAAGCCCACTGACCTTCAAGTAATATGGTACTTATACCAGAGCAGCAGATACCCAGCTGTATTTAACCAAAGAGATGGAAATGTCATTAATGAGTTTAATGGGAGAACAAGCTTAATTGGATCAGTGGCAGAGAACAACTGCAGTCTTAAGATTGAAAGGCTGGAGATGTCACACAACCATGACCGACTCTACCCATGGATAGATAAGAACCCCATTACTTCCTACCACACCGAGGGTTACTCGTTTTATGATAGATCCACAGAACTTATTGTTTCAGGTAAATATTCATTCATTTCCTATTTTATAGTAATTTCATCTTAAAATCCAAGAATTCAGTATCCAAATGACTGCACCTACTAGTGATATCCTGGCTCTGTCTTTCTGCAATCAGTCATTTAGGATTTCTTTTATTCAGCCGTGTGAAAGAAATAAGTATGTTCCTGGGGATTTCTTTCTATGTGAAAAGACTAATCAGTATCCACTACAACATTTAAAATGAATAACTGAATAACCTTTGGGTTATGTTCTTTTGTTGTTTTAATCAGTTTTAATTTTAATTCCAAATTTAAAAATCAATTAGTGTTTATAGAGAGAAAACTTCACACATAGCAGCACCCCCCTGAATTTTTTATAACTTTGTTCTGTACAATACTGTAACTTATCAACATTCTCCTTAAATATACATTTTTAAATTTATAGCAATAATCTCAGCAGCCTATAGGTCATCATTTACAGATGAGAATGAGACTCTGTAAGCAGGAGAGATGTGTTTACCTACCCAAAAAGTCTTCATTTAAAGGTTAGGGGAAAGTCTGTTGGATGACCAGAACCTGGAGAATTTTCAGTTTCACCTTGGCTTTTTGTTCTTGTTTTAATTTTATATCACACACACCTACAAAATTAAAACAAGAACAAAACAAAAAAAAAACACACACACCTGAGTCGCAGCTGAGCAATACTGGTATTACCAGGACTGTAGGATGCTGGCTCGTTTTCTTGCCACATATACTTAGGGCTTAGGGTAGATTTTAATTTTTGCAAACCTATAACAACAAAAAAGTTAAATGACATTAGGCTTTTAAAAAATACCACATTTATTCAAACACATGAAGTGAATTACATGATACATGGCATACTGTGGAGACTGTGTTTTCTGTTTTTAGTGCAGTTACAAATTTTTACAGTTGTTTCATTTTTAAATAGGTTTTCTAAATTCTGGAACAAAACTCAGGAGACACTCTGTGATATTAAATATTACTAAAATGTTTGCTTTGATTTCACAGAACATGCCCCAGAACCACAGATAAGTGTCACTGGTACTCCCAGAGTGGGAGAGCAGGGCAGTGTGTCCTGCAGTGTGCATCATGCATGTATGTCTGCTCCCCCAGTCCTCCACCTAAATGGTATCCCTGGAACAGACCGCATCATGGACACTGTGGTATCTGATGGGATTTGGGAAAGGACAATAGAGCGAAGTTGGGCAGTGAAGGAAGAGTATCAGAGTGTGAGTGTGAGTTGCACCGTGAACTACCCTGGGGGTCAAACAGCCACCAAGGAGATCCCAGTGAACGTTGAATGTAAGTATAATGTGAGGTGTTGTGTTCTTTACTTGAAATAAAATAAAAATCAACATCTTTAAGCTTCAATATCCTTTTTCTATTCAGGTCCATATGAGGAAATCATTATGGTTGAACCTCCAGGGGAGATAACTGAGGGCATGGCGAAGAGTTTCATTTGTTCTGTTATCTACAAATGCAAGAGAAATAAACCAACTATCCTATGGAACTACAAAGACATGCAGAATTCTTTACAGACCAAACAGATTTCAGAGATTGAATACAAATTAGTGGCAAATCTTACTTTTATTCCCTCCCTGAGTGATGGTGGTAAATCTTTGACTTGCACTGCTCAATTTGTTACTGGGGAGACCTCAGCCTCTGCAACTCTCATTGTAAAAAGTGAGTTTCTACATGTCATACAGTGGTCTCCTGATAGTTCAACACTTCGGGAGTTTGAGAGTTAGATTTACTTACTTTTATCTTTTGCTAATACAACAATGTACAACATAATTAATTATTTGACTCTGCTTTTGGTTTATATTGATTAAACAATTTTGATATGATTTTTCAATTATGATCCTGCTCTTTCCCTCTGTGGTAAATTAAGCTAACAGGCTGATGTCCTTAGCCTCACAGATGAGTGGTGTCTGTCTTTAACTCTCCAGAAAGTAAAAATAATTTCCCTATAAGTCAAAGTGTTGCTAATTACTTGTCATTTTTTCCAGAATATGAGAGAGTAATAGATCCATTTGAAAACCACAGTAAGTACACTTCTCAGCTCTCTCAAAATTCCTCTTTCCATCATGTTGCATCTCAAGATGTTTTATACCAACTTTGCCTCTTTGTACAGCATACTCTGCTCTGCCTGCTGACGTCCCTTTCAGATTTAGTGCCCTGACTCGCTCCTGCGTGGTGATTCCCTGCAGTTTCCAGTACATAGAGAATGAACCAATGACCCGTGGCATCTGGTCCAAAAAAAAAGGGGGCATTGTCTTCCACAATGGCCAGAGCAATATACTTGACCACTTTAAGGGCCGAACCAAAATGTTAGGAAATCTGAATGAGGGGAACTGCACACTGGAGATTGATGACATCAAGCCCTTTGACAATGGGCCCTTCTGTTTCTCTGCAGAGAAAGGGCATGAGACCTACAAATTCAACAACAGCTGTGTATTTATTGTTATGAAAGGTTTGAGTCCCAGCAACCTGTTTAAATTGTATAAATGTGGTAACAATTTGCCTGTTTGCTTTCAAAGCATTAACAATACTTTGCTGTGTGTTTCACATGCTCAGCTTCTCCAGAAAAACCAGTGATGACCCAAGTTCCAGAAGAAGTTGATGCTGGTTCAACTATAACTGTCTCGTGTGCCGTTACGCACACGTGTTCATCACATCCTCCAGTGTTCTCATGGAGTGTCTCTAACCTCACCAGTGAGGTCTCACACACCATGATGTCACAAGGCATCTGGCAGACAACTTCCACCATCACTTTCATCGTTACTGAAGGAGACGGAGTCAGAAGTCTAACCTGTACTGCCATCTTTTGGCGTAACAAGCAACAAGCCCACACTGTCAACTTGAATGTGAAGGGTTAGAGCAAAAACTTTATATGTTCTGCTTACGTTATGCAAGTTTTTCATGTAATACATTCTGTGTTTAACTTCAAATGTATCCAAATCACCAGGATCACTGATGTACCAGTTTAAAAGTGCTGCTCCCGTGGCCTGTCCAGTTTCAGTTTTAGTTCTGATCATCTTAGCTGCAGTGTTTGCAGTGTTTACCTGGAGGAAAAAGTTGAGTAAATATATGCTAAATATATGTGCCAAAGCATTCATGATATTGCTTTTTTTAGTGTTATTTTGGCTCTGAAGTTAACAATGTGATTTTCTTTCTTCTAAAACCATAAGGAAGCACACTAATGACTCACTGAAACCACCACCTTGACCAGAAAGAAGGCAAGTTATTTTAATGAATGTGCATAATAATGGCATAATTCAGTCACGAGCCTGTGAGCCTGTGCAGAAACCTCCCATCACAAATACACAGGGCAGAAAAAAGTTTTCTCTTTAAAAATGTTTTTTTAAAAATCTGCTTCAGATTTGCTTCACCCTTAACAAATGTAAATAACTCTTAACAGTACAACAAATGGCACATACGAATGAGATTGTATCCACCAAACACTATGCAAACTATGGAAATATTTTTCTCTGTAATTCAAAATATCACAGGAGGTCACTGTGGGATAGATTATCCAGGTAATTTTTATTCTTCTGTTCTTTTGGTGGTAACGTCATATAAAATAAAGTCACTGATGTGCTTTAATGTGCGACAGCTTCTATAGCCTGTCTTATTTTTTTTTAATTCTCTATAAAAATATTTAGGAGATACCCTGCAGACCAAGGCCGAAAAATGATATATCAGTAGAATGTTTGTTTTATAAACTGAACAGATAGAGTAGACACATGCCAACTAATAATGCTGTGTTTTCCATACAGGAGGTCCATTTTGAGCCAAATATCTCAGTAGGAATAGTTAAAAGCAAACATTCACTTTTAATAAGTGGAATTAATCCTCATGTTTACAACTGTACCCTTTGTAGGAGAGCAGAAGATGATCGCATCGGGTGGCAAAGTAACCACAACTTCAGGTAGATGATCTTCTACAACTGTCACTGTCAAAGATTATGACTAACAGTTTAACATTTGCTTCACAATTTTCTCATAGGCAGTCAGTCTGGAGCAGATTTTCCACGTGCTATTTTTAGTCTTCGAATTTCAGTATACAATAAAAGAAAATTAATTGAAAAATTACAATAAATAAGAATAAAATGTTTATAATTCCTGCAGACGCCAAGACAACACTGCAAACTTCAGCGTTGGCTATTTGTAAGTATTTATCTCTGTGTCTCCATTAGATCACATGGCAGTATTACAATCTATTTAACAGCAAAAACAGACAAAAACTAGTATTGTCCAATTTTCTTGCTGTTCAATTTTAGTGATCACCACAGCAGATTATTTGCCTTCTCCATGTCTTTCTTTACTACATTCACGAACCTCCTCTGTGATCTTTGTGGTCTTCCTCTTCTCCTCCTGCCTGGCAGCTCCATTTTCAACATCCGTTGCCCAGTATATCCACTATCTCTCCTCTGCCCATGTCCAAACCATCTCAGCCTTGACTCTTTGACTTTGTCCCCAAACTGCTCAACCTGATATGTCCCTCTGATGTACTCACGTCTAATCTTGTCCATCCTGGTCACTCTGAGTGAAAATCTCAACATCTTCAGCAAATCTACTCCAGCAATTTTTCTACTTTCTGTAAAATAATCATTTATGCCCCATTAAGGTTTATTCCTACTGTAACCAACATGCTAAGGCTGCTGTAAGGAGTTTCAACTATTTATGTGTAGAAGCTTTTCCCAAAACAAATCCCTGATAAGTACAGTTTGTTTTACAAAACATAAAATAACAAACTTTTATTTCCTGAAATTTGTTTCTTTTGTCACCTTTTACCTTACATAAAATATAAATAAAAACACAATTCGATAAATTGCAAATCTCATAAACTAATATAACACAAGAACATAGAAAACATATCAAATGTTGAAAATGTGAAATGGTCTGGATTGTAATGCTCATAAAACAGGTTTTTCCTGCACTCAGGTGATCCCCTTTTCACTAATTGTGACACTGCTGAAATCAACTAGCTGGACCTTCAGTCAGTCCCTTTAAAGGAGGTGAATACTTATTTAAACATTTATTTTTATCTTATATATACTACTGAAAAAAATTACAGGAATACTGCTTAATCAGAGTATAGCATCAAGTCAGTTAAACTTATAGAATATAGATTTTGTCAGTGATATAGCAGAGGGGGTTATTAATCAGTTTCAGCTGATTTGGTTTTAATGAAATCAACAACAGGTGCACTGAAATGGTTTTACAGGTGGAGGCCACTGAAATTTTTTCCCTCCTCCTCATCTTCATCTCCTCATCAGAACCACTGAGTTAAGGCAACAAGACTAAACAGATCAGCGGTATCACCAAGAGCAGAAGGCTGGCACTTGTACTGCTGGCGCTGTTGCATAAGTCACCCTTCTTCTTCTTTTGGCTGCTCCCGTTAAGGGTCGCCACAGAGGATCATCTGCCTCCATCTCACCCTATCCCCCGCATCCTGTTCCCTCACACCAACCCTCTGCATGTCCTTGCATAAGTCACCCTGACAGCAGCTAATTTCTCCTGCAGTGACTCCTGCCACTTGTGCTATTTGCACATGTGCACAAATCAGCTCCGAGGCACAGCCCTTTACAGACACCAGACTGGCATAACCTGAGGAAATGAAAATCCTTTTACTGTGCTGCAAGTTTTAACAGAGCAATCATTCAACATTTCTGTGAGCAGAGGACTAACAGACATGTAGACACTTAATGCCTGCAGGCCAGTTACATGATGTTGAGATGCAGTTGTTCTCATTTCCATTACACTGTAGCATTTTAGTGCACTCTTGTCCATCACATTGGAAACACTTTTTTTCCATTTGGAGAGGAAATGCTGGTACCTGTGAAGTATAGATAGATATATATGTTATATTCTGACAAGAAAAGGTTGATATAGGGGAGTCTGCATATAACTGTTTAGAGTTTGAGATTTACTTCTTTAGTAACTTCTTCTGACAACTTAAATTTTAGAAATGCAAAGCTATCTGCATTTGGCATGAGGTTTTTTAATACTAAAAAACAGGTATGATTTTTAAAACTTTTGCTCATGACAAAATGTAGGTTTCAACGTTAGCATTAAATACAAAGAAACATTATGTAAATTATCAGGGGCATCTTTAGTGTTGCAAAGTTTAGAGGTGCAACACTTGCTGGTAATTGCAGTACTGGTAGCTCCAAAGTTGACTGATCTTTCAGTGCACTGTTCAGCCACAACACAAGTTCTCATTTTAAGATCCTTACGGTGAAAACCACCTGTAACCATAGATTAGCTATTGTAAACTGGGCACACACACACACACACATACAGAGAAAGAGAGAAAGAGAGAGAAAAATGATACCTTCATATGAAGTCATTCTATATGAACCACACTGACTACCAGAAGGGCATTCTGTTGTGTTATTAATGCAGGTTCCAGAGAATCCCGGGATGCACACATAACATTTCAGTGGCCAAGCTGATAAAATACAAAACAGAATAGATAAAGATAAGTCAACATTTGGGCAAAATTTAAGATATCAGCTATTAAGTAAATTAATCAGAATCGGAGGCAAGACTGCAAAGAGTTATAGAGCATATGGGTATATTTCAAAAGCAATTGTTAAGCATGTTTGTTTTAATATCATCAGAAAAAAGAGGCAGAATCAACTGTGCACACACTGAAGATGAGAAAAAAAGAGGATCAGCAGTAAAATAAGAAGTAAACTAGCATGTAGAATGTAAACAAATATCAGCTGGGATAAAACACAGGAAAACATGTAACTCAAAATTACAGCACTTACTCTCTTAAATATGGAAAAGTTAATGAAGAGACAGCAGAACAAAACTTGAATTTAGGAAGAAGCACAGTCCCAAGGATCAGCAGAAGCAGATGCATTTTGTGACGTTCAGATACAATTGAGTTTCAGTTTAGTTTCTTTTAAGGCTGTAAGTAGTTCTCAGGAGAGGGGCTGTCCTCTCCCTATGGTTACACCTTAATTCAAGCTTTGTTAGTGACTAAAATTGGACTATAAAAAGGCCTTTGAAACTAAATTGAAGTTTCTTTCCTCTTTATTAAGCCATTTATATATAGATATATATATATATGTCTTTATAGAGACATTTGTTTGCTCATTTTCCTGGCTTGCATACAGTCTGAAAAACAGTTTGAGGTAAATTTTTAAAAATACAATTTCTGAATTATAAAATCTCCTCTGAACTTCATCTACTTATGGCCCAAGTATAGATGGGATGGGTGTAAGCATTTTACATACTCAAAAACCTTACAACGCATATTGCTGGTGACACACTTCTCATACTTTGGAAAAAATAAGTTTATCTCTGTTGGCAGTGTTTATCCTGAAGTGACTGCTGTCTTCTCCAGCCTTTGTTTGATGGGAAGGGCACAATTATACACACTTAGCCATGTTTGGCTGACTAGGTTTGTGAGGACATTCATTGACATTAATGCATTCCCAAACCTCTTTCACTAAATGCAATCACCATATTAAATAAAACCTGTATATATCAGCAGTAATCTACAGTGTAGCCTAAAAGGTGCAAATCTATAAAATGATTCCAGCGCCCACCACCCTTTAGGACCATTACACTGCATGCAAGGAGAGAAATGTACATGTAATGAATTTAATAATATGATTGTGTGAAACAAGCAAACCTCACATCAAATTAGTCTTGCTGTTTTATGCTTGCTTGTGGGTTCACCAAATTTATTAGCATGGCCAGGAATGATTGAAATGGGAATACTTTGATCTGCAACAAGAAGAATGTGGGACACTGGTGTCTGCCATTAGGTTACAAATGTTAATGTTAGTGGTAAAAGTGTTCCTCAAATGGCTGCTTGAGACAAGCTCCAAAAGCAAGTCACTGTGAACAAGTTGACACTTTCATAACAACCATATTGGAGGAGAAGGGGCTTTTTTATCTTTACTGTAAATGACCTATTTGGATTTTGGTAAGCATCATGGCTTTGAATGACAGGTGTGCCGATGGGCAGCTGTAGCTGATAGATGTCTGTTTTGTTAGGCCTCACCTCCACCATTCAAGTAATGAAACTGCAACTCTCCAAACTTTTTGTGGTGTTTTCGTCGCTGAAACCTTTGCAGTGACAAATAATACAGCCAATCATGAGGTACAGGAAGTGTGTAAAGCATGAAGGTCACCCCACTGCCTAATACATCTAAACAAAGTGAACTAATCCATGCAAAGCAGTATAAGCAAGCAGGCTAAACAAATGGGATAAGCAAATTAGTGACCTGCATTAGATGTTTCCTGTAGTTGCAAAATGTTTGACCTTGCCGAAAAGTTCATAAATATTTAAAGTATTCATACCGACTAACTAAAGGGTATAGCCTGGTATTAGTAAGTTTAATGGGAGCACAAGCTTAACTGGATCAGTGACGGTAAAAAACTGCAGAGCTGGAGATGTCACACAATCACAACCGGCTCATGCAGCATGGCAGTGCAATGGTTAGCACCACCGCCTTATAGCAAGAAGGGTCCTGGTTCAAACCCTGCCTGATGTATTTCTGTGTGGAGTTTTATGTTCTCCATGTGCCTACATGGGTTTCCTCTGCATACTCCAGCTTCCTCCCACTGTCCAAAGACATGCATGTCAGGTTAAGTGGTTATTCTAATTGGCCATGAATGAGAGGTAGATAATGTGTTTGAAGTGAACAGAATAAAGAGCTGCGTGACTATAGAGTGAAAATGTGATTTGTAGTTAAAGGACTTTGAATGGTCAGTTGAAAAGTTCTCTGTCAGGGGTGCCAAACATGCTGTCCAGAGTCCGCAACTGGCCCACCAAAGGGTCCAGTATGGCCCACTGGATGGCTTTGGAAAATGTAAATATTGCAAAGAAGGAGGTTATAAATTTTGAACTTTTAACTGTATTTTTGTTAGTTTTACAGCCCTTTTGCTGACAAAGACATACCATATAGCCTGTCATACAGTAAGGTAAGACAGAAATAATCCATTAAATGAAAAAAATGTAGGTGTTTTTATTGTTAGATTCCTTTAAATAACAGAAAAGTTTTTTGCAGCTAGTATGCAATAAAAAAAAATTGAAAATTAACAGAAAAAGTCTAAGTAAGGTGCTACCAGTTCTTTTTCTGTAATTTTACACATTTATTTCTTAAAGTTTAAGCCCAAAGAGCTTTGCTCACGGGTTTCCTTATTTACTAAAACAGCATTTCTTCATAAAGTAGAAAACTGGGCCTTACAGTTAAAATGGAATTTTTTTCCTCAGACATCTTGGGAGTTAAATGTATAGTAAACATCTTTAAACTGAAAGAAAAGGTAGCAATTTGGAGGTGAATTTTGTAGGGTTTTAGGCAATAGTTATACTAGTCAAGTCTGGTTACCATCAGCCCCTGCTCTATATAAAGGTCATAAATATATTCATTTTTCAACTTCACAGCTGTAATCACAGCAGCCTATAGGGCATGATAAACTTAATGATACTGTTAGTTAGAACAGGAAACTTAGAGAAACAGAGGAGCTACATTTATCCACAGAAAAATGTCTTTAAGGCTTAGGGGAAATTATGTTTATCAAGCAACTTTTAGTTTAATGTTTATAGTGTTTAATGTTTATAGTGTTTAACTTTGGAGTTGTTCATGTTACATATTACACTTCATACATACATATTTATATATATTTTGATCTTCATTTTTCTTTATATCTAACATATATGTATGCATATATGTAATACAATGCAATTCCCGCGTGCAATTAATAACATTTTCTGATAATGATTTTTAAGATTTAAATTTATTCTAAAATCAAGAATTCTCCTTAAGGAAAAAGCAAAATTGTTTTGTAGAAATCACATAGGGCAAGTTCACCAAGTAGAAGAAAATAGACTTAGGTAACAGAGTCGGTTCTAGCCTTTCAGTGGGCAAGTTGAGTCTTTTGGTGAGACAAAGACCAGAGGTTAGAGCAGCTGACATTTAATTTACAGGTTCGAGTCCTTGTTCAGATACTGAGATGACTGTTTTTGTATGTGTTTTTGCATATGTATGACAAAAAAAAGCAGAATAATTACAAACTAGACTGCAGTAATATTAAAAACACAGTTATAACTACAGTATAATATATACTATATAAGTATAATATAAAACAGTAATATTGAAATGATCAGTAATATTAAAAAGGGCAGCACGGTGGTGCAGTGGTTAGCACTGTTGCCCCACAGCAAGAGGGTCTGGGTTCAAATCTAACAGCCAGCCAGCTTAGGCCCTTCTGTGTGGAGTTCTCCCTGTGCTTGTGTGGGTTCTCTCAAGGTGTTGCTTTTCTTCAGCAGGGACAGGGGAGCTGGTTAAGGTTGATGTGAAGATGTATTGAGCCAAATACAGGGTAATCTTGGAAGAAAACCTGTTTTAGTCTGTAAAAGACTTGAGGCTTTATATCATGTACAGTGCTCAAAAACGTAAAAGAATCACTTTTTAATCATCAAGTCAATTAAACTTCTGGGATATTGATCTGGTCAGTTAAGTAACAGAGGGGGTTATTAATCATTTTCAGCTGCTTTGGTGTTATTGAAATCAACCACAGGTGCACTAGAAGTGCAACAATGAGATGACCCCCAAAACTGAAATGGTTTTACAGGTGGAGGCCACTGACATTTTTTCCCTCTTCATCTTTTTTGACTGTCTTTTTTACTGGGTTTACATTAGGCTAGGGTCAGTGTCACTACAGGTAGCATGAGGCGATACCTGGACCCCACAGAACTTGCACAGGTAGTCCAACTCCTCCAGGATGCCACATCAATCGCCAGAAGGTTTGTTATGTCTCCCAGCACAATTTTAAAAGCATGGAGGAGATTCCTGGAGACAGGCAGCTACTCTAGGAGAGCTGGACATGGCCATTAAAGATCATTAATCAGAATCAGAACACTTTATTAATCCAGATGCTCAGTTAGATAGATATAAATATAAATTTTAAAGGCAAGAAAATGAAGATGAAAATAAATAAACATATATTCATAAATTGCAATATGCAACATAAATAAATCCAAAGTTAGATACTATAACTTTATACTTTATATGTAATATATACAATATGAAATTGGTCAAGGAGTCACAGGGAGGAATGATTTCCTGTGTTGCTCTGTGGTGCAATGATTCAGCTGCTGAATGTATTCTTGTACACAAGCATCTCATGGCCATGCAAGCTACTGAGTGCCATTTTGAGTTGCTGAAATGAAATTTCAGAAAAATGGACTAGCATGCCACATCATTTATTAACTTTGACTTTCAGGATGACTTTGACTTCAGCACTCTGCAGGTTGATAATTTTAATTTCAATCAAACAATGTGGCACCCTTTCATTCACACATTACCCAGTCCATATCAGACCCATCATGATTTTTTCCCATTGAGATCTGATGTGTTTTTAAAGTGTTCCTTAAAATTTTTAAGCAGTTTATATTAACATATCTTCCTTAAGAAAAGCTCTTTTATGTCAACAAATCAGCTAAATTTAAATTCTTCAGACATTCAATTTATTTTTACTGTTCATCTGCTGTTTCTTACTGAGTAGTGTATAAACTGCCAGTTATAAAATTGTCCGTTAGATGGGGATAAAGACTTCAGAGTTGTTTTCAAATCCCCACAAAATTCAATTTTACCCTCTCCTAATATTTCCCTTAAAGCCAAGAGTAACAAATACAAAGTTAAGTCACACTTTTTTTTTGTTTGTTCTGGATACCAGGCCAGGACATGTCACACATGCATATTTTCAAGGCTAATGTGTATGCGTGGCATGTGCATGTTTTATCTGGATCTAATCTAGGAAAAGGACACAAGGAATTTTGGAGTAACATGCAAAATTCCATTTACAACTTTCAAAAACTGTTTTAATCTGCTGGTTTTGAGTCTTCAAGTAAGAATAATTGAGTAACTGAGTTCATACACCCATCTGGTGGGTCTTCTAGATGTATTCTGGTAAATTCTAATCTGGCCATCCTGTTCTTGAGTGGAACCAGTGGTTTGCTCCTTTTTGTAAACCCTCTATAATTACATTCATGAAGGTGTCTCCTGATTGTAAACTTTGGCAGTGATACATTTACCTCCTCCAAAGTGCTCTTGACTTGGCTGGATGTTGTGACCAGTTTTTACCAAATCAATTAAAGAAATCAGCAATCATCCACTTTAGTTTTCTTCTGTGGTCTTCAAGGCCTTTTGGTGTTGTTGAGCTGGCCAGTGCATTTCTGTATATATGAAAAGAATATACCATATTGTTGTTTTGCCACTCCTACCATGCTACACCAAGACCTAAGAGTCAGTATTTTGTTCATCCTGTAATGGGTCGAATGACAAATAAAAAAGTCTGAGTCTGAGTCTAAAGATTTTTGCTGTGTTTCTGACAGGTTCATTTTGTTTTTTTGGTTTTATTTGTTGAGTTTTTTTGTTTGTTTTTGTTTTTTTAGCCTAATGATAGCTTTGTACTTTAACCCATAAGAACCAGACCCATTTTCCTTACAGGAAAATTATGAAGGATATACAACAGACCAAGAGGCCCACATAGCTGTATAAAATGTAAAGTGTTTGTTATATACATGTCACTATGGGTTCTTATGGGGTAAATACTCCTTCACTAACTCTGACCTATTCTCTATACATATTTTATTCGTGATACTCCACAGTGTTTTTTTTAACTAAACTTCAAATGTATTTTGCGGTATTAGCTTATTATCATGATCATATAATTGACAGTTCAAATGGATTTGGAAACATTAGCAAGAACACATAAATACATACAGAATTGTAAAAAAAGTTTATTCAATTTTTAAAATGTTTTTTTTACAATAACATCAAAACTTTTTTATATCTCCAGTTATACGAAGTACTGAACTACTACACATCCGGAAAAAACATCACTTAAAAAATTCAAAGCACAAGAACATTTATATTCAATATATATTAAAGAAAAAGAAAAGAAGCAAATTTTAAACTGTTTGATGAAGAAGACAAAGGGGAAAATGATATTTAGGCTTTGTCTCATTTTTTATAAGTCAATTTAAACATGGAGAAATGAGTGGAGGCACTATGAAGATGAGAAAAACTGGGCAAAAATGCTGCTTTCTCCATCAGCTAAGACAACAAGACCAAAGAGATCAGAGGTGCCACCAAGAGCAGAAGGCTGGCGCTTGCACTGCTGGCACTGTTGCATAAGTCACCCTGACAGCAGCTAATTTCTCCTGCAATGACTCCTGCCATTTGTGCAGTTTGAGCATGTATGCAAATCAGCTCTGAGGCACAGCCCTTGACAGTCAAT
>VUQH01022966.1:0-12229 GCA_015106775.1 Etroplus canarensis | reverse complement strand
CCATCTCCAAACTGTACATCATAGCAGGTCTCACTACTGTCTTGTAAACCTTCCCTTTCACTCTTGCTGCTATTCCTTCTTTCACAAAGCACCCCTAACATTTGTCTCCATCCACACAACCCTGCCTGCACTCTCTTCTTCACCTCTCTTGTGCTCTGTTCGTTGCTTTGCTCTAGATGGTTGACCCCGGGTATTTAAAGTTATCCACCTTCACTACCTCTACCCTTTGCCTCTTCAACATTCCGCCTGCCTCCCTCTCATTCACAGACCTGTATTCTGAATTGCTTTTAATTGCTTTCATTCCTCTTCTCTCCATTGCATACCTCCACCTCTCCAACATTATATTCCACAGAGACTCCTGCCTGCTTTCACCTGGCAACCTGCTCATCACCGCTGCATAAAAGGAGTGGCTCAGAGCTTAATAATAAGATATGAAAAACATAATTCTGTCAAAGTCAAATGTCTATATTAATAAAATAGTTTAAACATAAACTGAATTACAGACAAAATGGGCTACTGAGATATTTTTAAACTTTGCTTACAAGCGTTGGAGAGTTCTGGTCCGGCCAGAAGGACTCTGGTATGGGCCAATGCCCGACTGGCACCCCTGTCTTTGGGTTTGGTCGCACATAGATGAGTTTGTGACAGCTGTGCCATGGCTGTGGGCTAAAGGATGATACGGGACGACTTGACTCCGCTGAGTTATCTACAAAAAGTGTACAAACCAACAATCAGTGGGCTGATATTAACTGTACTTTTTTTCAGCCATGTGCCTGATCAACCAGTACTGGCCATGATGGCTGATATCAGCTAACAGGCAACTAAGACTATATTTTTCAGTGGTCAATATGTACCTGTTGTGTCAAATCAAAGATAATATGTGATTTAGAGTTATTAATAATGAAGGTTTCTTTGTGTTCTTGACATGAAGGGAGGCATAAAAAACAACAAAAACAAAATACACTTTTGGATTTCACAAGCACATCAAATTCAAACAAACCACATGTTACCAATTTCTTCTGCTGGCATTAAAATTATGCTTAAATTTAATTCAATTACCTCCTTTATTATAATTCTCTATATTTTGCCAAATTAGAAAACACACTCATTTCTCCTTTTAGTGTCTTTTTAACTGCACTGTGGTAATCCAGAACTAGAAGATTCTCTTCTCGTTTCACATCTTAAACTTTACCCCAGCTAACTACGTAAAATGTATTAAGTTCATTAAAATGTACTTCTTTTTGTGTGCATTGACCATTTGCTAACAGGGCTCTAAGAGTACTCGAACATTTCATGTGTAGCAAACTGTTCTCACACGAACTGGCGGGAATTGAACGTTTAATGGTCGCTGTCGTGGGTCCACTCAGAGCACATTACACAAACACTCACCTTCCCCAATGGGAGGTGGATCTGGCCCAGTCTTTTCAAAATTAATGACAACACCACTTTGAACCTTTTGGACCAGAGACTCCAGACACTGGTTCAACATCCTCTGTGTTCGCACACAGTATGACCGCCCTAAGAGGAAAGAGCAGGATACATGGTGATCAGGCACAACAGAATGAATTATTAAGTTGTACTCCAAACAATACGGGGATATGAGGAATGAATCAAAGTAGGAGAAAAAGTCAGACCTCCAGTGACTTCACACATCTGGGTGATGGCAGACTCATCTGTGGGGACGCTACCGAGCTGTTCATTGTCTGGCGTAGCTGCTCCTGGTAGCCTCAGTACCAGTGCAAACAGACGTTGGTCCCAGCGAAAAGGCTCTTTGGTCAGCTCGCTGCCAGCCAAGGGAGAATTCAGAGGCAGGTGCAGCTACACAGTAGACAAGGATAGAATGAGATGGGAGAGGAGGTTAATGAGAGAAAAATGAACATCCTCATTCATTTTACAAACCTTACCATTCAGATTCTTTCAAAGTCTGAACATATAACAGCTGGAATCATTACATAAATACTACATAGTAGTACCATTGCATTTGTTTATGTTCTCACCTCATCTGGCACCCCGGAGCTGTGTGTGAGCTTGTTCCCATCAGTGATCGTGATGATCACAGATGGCTCGAGGAAGAACGGGTTCCGGCCCTGAGAGGGGAAGATTCAGCAATTAAATCCAAGTTCAATACTAAATGAGAAAAAACAGCAAGCCCATTTATTCTCTCTACTCTGTTTTCCTTTCTTAATATTCCAACTCAGAGTTCAGGGCTCTGCGGATGAAAACGATCATAAAATTAGTAACACATGCAAACCACACAAAATGTTACAGGGCTCGCATGCTTTGACTAATGGCAAAATGCTGGTGCAACATTTAAACAGAGCTCCACTTAGATGCAGTAATTACATCCCAGAGGTATATACTTCATGTAATCTTTGCTTTGTGTCAGAATGCATCTGTAAGGTGCAGAGTGTCCTTGTGTTACTTGCTAATAAGGACAGAGGTCTTTACCACTGTGCCGCAGAGGTCAGCCTTGTCTAATTCAAACACACAGAGAATGCCTAAGTAGATTTAAACACTACCGCTGCACAGAACTCGGGTCACTGCCTGAGTGTAGTAATCCATCTCTGCCTTAGAGCAAGGGTTTAGAGAAAAGATGTGCTTGCAGAGTAGATGACTAGGTTAACTGAGGCAAGATAGACTGGCTTAGGCTACAATCAAAAGTCTCTTTCTCCTTGTCTTCGGGTAAAGGAGTAAAAAATGAATACCATACTCCTCATGTAATCCAGGGAAAGTTAGTTTTTGCCCAACTTATGACCTAAATTGGGTTTAGTCGTAAAACATCTTGGTTATACTATTACTCACTTAAAATAATCTTTAACTTTCCTTGGAATAACATGAAAAACTTCTTCCACTACCTCTAGCTCTTCTGTCCCATTGTACCAATTACTTTACATGTTAGACTTGCCCTTGGTCACCTCATTCTTTGTGAGAACACTTTTCTTTAGCAAGAACATCACAGTCGATCAATCTCTACTAACAATCAATCCTAAATTTTAAAAGTCCACACAGAGTAAAAAAATGCCAATCCATATCAAGATGATAAAAACATCAATAAAATGTGATCCAATACTTCTTTTTAAGACATATTTACCGCTGAACTGCATCAGTGATTATCAGCTGAGAAGCAATCACTAGTAACATCCATATTTCACTTTCAGCTCGACATGCTGCATGCAGATGCACCAAAGGAACGCACAAGACTGGGACTGCACGTGTCTGTTGTTTAATCAATTCAGGTTCCAATGTGCAATATGTTTCTTAGATCATCTTATGAGGTATTTTTCTCTCGATCAGAGCGAGAGTGCAAAGAGAGGGGCCAGCTGTAGCACACATACATGCACATGCTCCCCCCTAGGCTATGTTAACATTTCAAGCCTTAGTGCTCAATTTGGATGCATTATTCAGAACTATTTTGGCTGTTCACATTGTTTTTTTTTTTGTTTTTGTTTTTTTAATGTGGATAATATCAGATTCCAATGTGATCTGCTCACAGTCTGTACAGACCCAAATGCACAAAACAATAATAACAGAGGTCAAACACAGAAGTAAACATTCAGTCCATGAAGTCAGCATTTAAGGATTCATTTATACATTAATGTGCAGTGGAAGCCAAGAAACCTGTGAGCAGGTAATCATAAGGACAAGAATGAGGAGAACGAGAGCCAGCTTTTTAAATGAAGGTGTGTGAAAATGAAAAGCTGAAAACAGGGGTGGAACTGTAACATGACAAAATTTCAAGATGTCATCCACTAAAGGGCTACTTTGAGGTGCGATTCGTTGCCCCTTGACACAAGATTCCCGTAGTGACAGGGCTGATTTAAGCACACATACGGAAGTGGTCCAAATCAGAAAAGAAAAGATTTGATTCCATGTGATTATTGATGTTCATGAAAAAGAAAACAGATTTGAGTCACATATGCCTCTCCTTAAGCCTGGTTCTGCCAGATATCTCTCCCTGTTAAAAGCAAGTGTTCCTCAACACCACTGCCAAGTACTTGCTCAATGCAGATCACCTGATTGTTGGGGTTTTCTCTCTAATACTGTAGAGTTTATACTTTATACTATATAGTGCACTCCCCGGCCACTTCATTACATATACCTGTTCAACTGCTCATTAACACAAATATCTAATCAGTCAATCACATGGCAGCAACTCAGTGCATATAGGCATGTGGACAAGGACAAGATGACCAGTTGAATGGGGGAAGAAAGGTAATCTGAGTGACTCTGAACGTGGCATGGTTGTTGGTGCCAGACATGGGCTGGCCTGAGTATTTCAGAAACTGCTGATCTACTGGGATTTTCCCACAAAAGCATCTCCAGGGTTTAAAGAGAATGGTCTTAATGTCCAGTGAGCAACAGTTCTCTGGGTAAAAACAGAGGAGCCAGACTGCTTTGAACTGATCGGAAGGCAACGGTAACGCAAATAACCAATTTACAACCAAAGTATGCAGAAGAGCATTTCTGAATGCACAGCATGTCAAACCTTGAAGCAAATGGGCTTCAGCAAAAAAAAGACCACACTGCGTGCCACTCCTGTCAGCTAAGAATAGGAAACTAAGCCTACAATTCACACAGGCTCACCACAATTTGACAATAAAAGATTGAAAAAAACATTGCCTGGTCTGATAAGACTCAATTTCTGCTGCAACAGTCAGATGGTAGAGTCAAAAGTTGGCATAAACAGAGCATTGTTTAAGCGTCACAGCCTACTTGACTATTGCTGTTTACCATGTCCATCCCATTATGGCCAATGTGTACCAGCACCTTGTTGAAATCTATGGCACAAAAAATTAAAGCAGTTCTGAAGGCAAAAGGGGGTTCAACCCCATACTAGCAAGGTGTAACTAACGAAGTGGCCAGTGAGTGTATATTACACCTTACAATACAAGGCAACAGTTGCTGTGAACAGGCACTATATAAATAAAACTGACTTGAATATGACCAAAGAAGGAACACACCACTTCGGGCCATTTTTGCCTGCAGTAGAAACATAACCTGATAGTGACAATGAAGGAGAGTACTATGCATTAAGACATCTGGTTACGCTTCACTAGTGATGCATACAGTTTTCAATGCCAAAAGTCTATTGCATGTGCATATCCTACCCTGTGTAGGCTGCTCTCTGTGCCTTGAATTGCCCCTTGGGGACAAATAAAGTTTTTGAATTGAATTGAAAAAAAATACTGTGGGTCTCTCCATCGCTGTTTGTCTGCAAGAATCCAACAAACAAAAGTAACCTGTGTTTTAACCTTTGGAAAAGGCTTAAAAATAAGCTATGTGACGTTATGTTTACATCCATAACCAATAATAATCCATTCAAATAACTCTGAAACCTTTCATACCTGCCCATAGTTGTCAATTCCCGAGACAAGACGGTTGAGGTTAAGCAGGTCGAAGGCAGTGCGAAGAGCGTGGCCTAATGTTGTCAGTCCAGATGCCTGTAGGTTCTTCAGCTCACACATGAAGGTAGCATGGTTCTCCTTCCAGCCGGCCTGAAATACATGGAATATACAGACATGTGATGAATGTACAAGCACCAGCGGCGAAGGACTAAAGTCACCATCCACAGATGCAGATACCATGCAATTACCAGAAAAAATAGAGCAAATTCTTTTCACTGACAAGCACAAACTGATTAATTTAAACAGATAACATCACCGTTGGTAAGAGATGTTTAATAGGAACTAAAAAATTTGATCAGGTTATGTGAAACTCCAGAAATAGAAGATAATATTGTTAAACACACATTTAAGCTGGATGATGCCTTTTAGAAAAGGTCTAATTTCATACATGACAAGCATCCAAAAATACACTTTCCAGTGCTGCTTGTCCTCCATGACAGAGAGATACTGCCACAGGAGAGGATATGAGTGTGTAACTGCTCTTGGACTTTTCCCCAGCGGGGTCAAGTGCTTTACGGCTGCAGCTTCATGCTTAATCTAAGGATGACCTGCAAGCTTACCACTTCCTTTGTTGGGAGAGGGAAGGGAGGAGCCAAAGAGAGAGAAAAAAGGCATGAGTTGCCAGGATCAACATGTATGCTTCAAATCAGGCCAGTGGGTAGATTTTTGGATTAGCATGGGATATCATTCCAAAGTCATGATTTGGGTGGAATTTCTAGGAAAGCGCAGAGTTACGTGAGTGACATTAGATAAATGTTCAGCAGTTATACAAGAAAACCACACTAAAAACATTTACAAGGGTAGCAGTAAAGTAACCCAGACACAGATCCTCCCTGGCAGAAATGTAAGGCTTGTCTTGCATTCAATAATTCAGACTACAGAATATTTCTATTTTTTTCCCGCCAAAGCTCATCTCTCTCTCCCTCTGCATCAACAATTTATTGCTGCTGTAACTGTGCAATCAGAGTAGCTCCATTCACTATAACCTTGTCATTTTAATGTAATCCTTAGCACACAAAGACAGCAATAACAACAAAGGGGGACAGTAACAAAGACAAAGAGAGGAAGAGCAGGAAAAAGAGGAGTTGAGGCCAGACTTTACCAGGAAAAAGAACTTCAAGCGGCAGCAGCATCTGGGTGTTTTTGGGTGGGAGACAATAATCAAATTTTGACTATTCTGATGTTAAAGTATAAGTGTTACACTTATTATCTCGGTGAAACACATCTACTAACTGGTGGTGAGTATTGTGAATACAAGTATTATCCCACACAATTAAATTCTACAATAGAAACCTGTTATACTCATTTCACACATTATGTTTTATTCTTGGACTTTGTTAGAGTAGCTTTGCTTGATTCACAACTCAAAATAATCCTCATTGTCTTATACTGGTCATTGGCACAGCTCCTCACATCATTTCTAAACAAGCTGTTTTAGCTCCTCTCTTCCACATTAAAGCCAACTTTCTTCTGATTGGATGCCCCTCACAAACACAAGGTTTAAACAGCATATGGATGGGTCTTCTATGCTCATAACAAGAGCTGTGTGCCTGCTCTCACTGACATCATATGGATTCAGGGCCACCAAGGCTGCACAATTCTTGAAATTCTGTTTTTCTAAGGTAAAATACACTGATAAGGCATAATATTATGACCACTGACAGGTGAAGAGAATAACACCGAATATCTCTTCATCATAGCACCTGTCAGGTAGGCAACAAGTGAACAATTTGTCCTCAAAGCTGATATGTTAGAAGCAGGAAAAATGGACAACTGTAAGCATTTGAGCGAGTTTGACAAAGCCCAAATTGTGATGGTTAGACAACTGGGTCAAAGCATCTCCAAACCTGCAGGTTTTGTGGGGTGTTCCAGATCTGCAGTGGTCATTATCTATCAAAAGTGGTCCAAGGAAGGAACAGTGGTGAACCAGGGGAGTCAATGCCTCAACAGGCTAGGGCTGTTTTGGCAGCAAAATAGGGACCCAACAGGATATTAGACATGCAGTCATAAGGTTATCCCTGATTGGTGTATTCGTGTCTTTATTTTTGATATAACTGGATTCTTTGACAATGAAAATATGCCCTTAGATCTTGGAATCACAGTAATATCATTACTTAGTTCAAGAATTATTCAAGAAATGTTTAAATGGTAATGGTTTTTTGGTATATTCATTAAACATTACTGAAGCTACAGTGTCTCAGTGCCAACTGTAATCAGTGAGTTGGTACTGATTACAAGTCTCTACCCCCGTTAGTAATTTTCCAACTGCATCATATGCATATTCACCCCAATTTTGTGCAACTTGAATCCCAGGATCCAGAATGATACCCAGATTCAGATCAGTCTGGGAAATTTTCAAGAGAATGTCAAGATGATCTGCAAATGTAATTTTTCTTTACAGTGTCTATTTGTTGAGATATTACCCATAATGCCAAATTTTGCCCCATCTCACAATGTTGAAGAACCCTTCAAAAACATCCTGGATCCAGATTTGGATCAACTCCAAAAGCTAATTACTTCCAAGTTTGGCCAAGTCCACCCACTGGTAAAATTTTCATTCAATCCATCTGTAACTTTCTGCATAATCCTGCTAACAAACAAACTGAATAAAAAAAAACATAACCTCCTTGGTGGAGATAAAATATACCTTAAGAAACCAACAGTACTGAAGATACTAAAATGCTGCATCTTTAGATGTGGACATGGAGCCTCTACAAGCGTCACCTTTCACAATACACTGGGTTGTTTAAGCAGCGGTTAAAATATGAACCCTTAATAATGTCTGTTGATTCAAGCAGCTTTAAATGTCCTTTTAGATGGATGGCAAAAAGTTCAAGGTCAATGAACTGATACAGCCTGTAATAACCCATCTTCATCTGTATTATATCTGAATAGACCATGAAGCTTTCAGTATAGACTATGCCACAAATATACTGCAATAAAAATCTAACACTGCAGCTTGTAGCTAAGGAAAGAGAAGTAGTCAGCCTTAAGTTCTCCTTACTATTTATGTCAGTAACATAATGAAAAAAGCATTTACATTTATTTGCCTAATATGGGTTACGTAAACTCTCTAAAAATGCAATAAGTCCCATGAGAATAAATGTAATTACACAGTAGCCAAAAGTATAACTGAGCAACCTAATTGTAGTAAGTTGAATATTTTGAATAATAAAAAACTGTTTTTAAACTTTAAATTGACTGAATACAAAAAACTTTACACTCTTATGTTCAGATGACAGTAGTTCTACTTTTCATCTTATTTGTCCCCAGTCACTCCCAGAGTGCATTTAATATTTTCATAAAATTTCTTTAGATTCAAACATTTCTTTTTCTCTTTCAGTCTTTTGATAATAATTCAATAAGGAAATTTAAAGTGCACGCTCCAAATGTCTGCATGTAAATGTAGAGTATAAAATATTGCATCACATATTTTGTGATGAATTTTCACGAGACAGTGCTACACACTGTCACTTCTGGTTTAAGGGTATTTAAAAAAAACTGCTGCTATTTGAAGTGTTCAGCAAAGTAAACTGAAACTCAGCTTTCGAGAGGATGACAAAAACGAGAAATAGAGAATTAATTGGTCCTTAAAAGTGCATTTTGGGCTTTAATGTGCTTTCTCATAGATGCTTTTGTATTTTTGTTACTTTTCAGCTCCAGCATTTTGTTTTTTTGGTCACGTGGCATGCAATCTATTCTGCATTACTTCCTAGCATTTATGGCATGGGATGGAGACCATACCCAATATACCAGAAGTGGGAATCACCAGAGAAAACACAATACAATATCATCACGATATTTAATTCATGATATGACATTATCGGGATTTTAAACATGCTGAGTATTGCAATAAAGTATGTACCTTCGGCTGCTCCCTTGCATTCTCTACCGAGGGGTCACCACATTGGTAAATTGGCAGAGGTTTTACGCCAGCTGCCCTTGAGAGGGGGGACTTGTGTCCCCACCTGGAATCAAACCAGGGACCTTTCGCTTGCAAGGCGAATGCGCAAACCACTATACTACATGGGACACTTATTGCAATAAAATATACTGTGATATATCGTGATTTATCAACTTTTTTGCAACAGCAAATTACATCTCCAATGGTAAACTTTGTCACTATCTGTTTTCTCTCATCAGATAAAATTCCCAGTCTGTTCCTCTCACTTCACTCATTTTTATTGCTGCAAAATAAGATTGTCAAGCAGACAGACTGACCCACACTGTAATTAAAACTGTCATAAATGACCAAATATATATGTATTACAGTCGCATTCAATTGAACTTCATGCAAACCTGTATGGTAAACTGTGCTATTAGAATTTATACATATAGGTAGATTACGTAGGTGGACTGAAAAAAGCAAAACATTTTATTATTCTAGTATTACAACGTTAAATTTGTATTTGGAATTTTTTTAACAGGATACTGACATTTGGTATGTCTGTAGCAACACAATATTTCCATGCAAAATATTGTGATATGATACTATATTGGTTTTCGCCCCACTGCTACAGCATACTGTATTGAGTAGTATAATGTGGTTTTTAGACAGAGTTAAGGAAGGCTAGCAAAACGGGTGGCTGTGGCTCAGGAGCTAGAGTCTGGTCACCTTCAAAACAGAAGGTTGTTGGTTCAATTCTTAAGTCCTTAAGTCTACATGTGTAAGTGTCCTTGGGCAAAACAGTGAACCCCAAATTGCTCCCGATGCATCCATCAGCATATGAATGTGTGTGTAATAGTTACACATGCACATAAACATGTGCTTAATGAACAGAATGAAGCGCTGTATGAATGAATGGGTGAATGAGGGTTGTATTAAAAAACACTTCAGGTTCTCAATTAGAGTAGAAAAGAACTACATAAGCACCAGTCCATTTCCTGATGTAGGGACCTCAAGGGTTCATGTAGACTGTTGCGGTGGGGGGTATCAGTGTGATATTTCACTTGATACTACTGTGTTGATAGACATAATATCCTATTCTAAAAATTTAACTTTCTTTTTTGCAGTCCAACTATGAAAACCAGTCCTTGTAATGGTACAGTATACCACACATCTGCATTCAGTTAAGTTGGAGGAGATTGTAATGCAAAAAGTTTTTTGTCACATGTTGGGCAGCCGGTCTGCTTGACAATCCCATCTTGCAGCAGTAAAAATGAGTGAAATGGGAGGAACAGACTGAGAACTTTATAAGGTCGACCAGATATTGGCCAAGTTTATGTAACGTAGATATAATTTGCAGGTGAAAAAAGGTGTTAAATCGCAATACAGTTTACTGCAATACTCAGCATATGGCAAAATGTTGAAAATCAAAATAATATTGCATTGCGAGTTAAATAAGGTGATAATATCATGTCGAGGGGTCTCTGGTGATTCCCACCTCTAGTGGACTGTGCTTTATTGGGGATGAAAATATCAGAGAGACGTGTGTCAGCTCATAATACATTAGTAGTGAGGGAAGCTTTGTTGACATGAACCCTTATGAAATTATTGCAGTGATTCCCACATTGTGTGATTCTCTGTGCATGCATGCATTAAGACTACTGCTCCTGCGCTGGGTCACGATGCTCCCTCGCATCGGGATGACAAACATTCATCATATGAATAATGATAATATGAGCGAACTCATATAAAAATACAAAAAAAAAAAAAAAAAAAAAAAAAAAAAAAAAATCCAAGTGCTAGAGAAAACCAGAACACACAGAACTAAGTTTAAAAACTCCCTGGAATCTGAGGTGTAGTGTGGGTCCATCTTGTGATCAGGGTCTAACATGCATCCAGAAGTTCTGCATTACAGTAGATAGCACTTCAGGATAAAGGCTTTTGCCAACCAGAGGTCTATAGGAGGCAATCAAGCATATTGATGAAGGAAGTTTTCTGGGCAGATGAGACCAGTGAGCAACACCAGTTCTGTTACATTTATGACTCCCTTCCCAAGAGATGAATTCTCTTTTCTACTGTATAGAGCTCTGTCATCCTTGTGACGTTCAGGCTCAGAATGGAAGCAGGGTTCTAAAGTGGTGGCCATTTTGTTGGAATTCCAGGACAAACTGGTTTAATAGGTCACCTGTACCCTTGCAGGATTTGCACCAGGAACTGATTGTGGTGCAGAGACCAATCTGTGCAGGGGACCTCTTCAAATACACTGTAGTCAGGTTGCCAAAGTAAGATGCTCAAGGGCCCTTGTGAATATGTCTAGAGTCAAGCTTTCTCCTTATATGGCACTGCTCATGTGGCAGCCTGTTGCAGCAGCTCCTGCTCTGTTTTGAGTGTTCTTTTCCTTATACTCCTCTTTACTTCCCCCATATAACTGGAAATCATGGAGTACCAAACCATCAAGGTTGTTCTGGTCTTCTGTTTTTCCATCGTGTCCAGAGATGCCGTGGGGAGTCCTATTGTTTATAGCAGAGCCCTAGCTGTTAGCGCTCTGCAATACAGCGGTGCAACCCGACGAGAGACCCGACATCCTGCGTCAACTGAGGAGGAGACAACGGGGATGCTGTGCCGGAGCTCAATGCCGGGTTAGGAGGAGGCGATTCAGACCTGCCGTTCCATCCGTTATGGGCAACGTGAGATCGCTTCTGAATAAAATGGACGAGTTATCGGCATTAACCCAACATCAAAGAGTTTCGGGAGTGTAGCCTCATGCTGTTTACAGAGACATTGCTAACCACGCCAACTCTGGACACAAAGGCAACTTTGGACAGCTTTCATCTGCTGCAGGCGGACAGGACAGCAGAGAGCGGTAAGAGAAAGGGAGGAGGGCTGGCAGTATTTGTGAATAATAGATGGTGTAACCCGGGGCACATCACTGTTAAGG
>VUQH01022965.1:4880-21500 GCA_015106775.1 Etroplus canarensis | reverse complement strand
AGTATCTTAGCTGTTCCTAGGACTGCGCTCTTCTGGACAGAGATCTCGGATGCTGTACCTGGGATCTGCTGGAGCCACTCGCCTAGCTTGGGAGTCACTGCACCTAGTGCTCTGATTACCAGTGGGACCACTGTTACCTTCACCCTCCACATCTTCTCGAGCTCTTCTCTGAGCCCTTGGTACTTCTCTAGCTTCTAGTGTTCCTTCTTCCTGATGTTGCTGTCATTCGGTATCGCTACATCTATTACTACGGCCGTCTTCTTCCGCTTGTCTACCACCACTATATCCGGTTGTTTAGCCACCACCATTTTGTCCGTCTGTATCTGGAAGTCCCACAGGATCTTAGCTCGGTCGTTCTCCACCACCCTAGGGGGCATCTCTCATTTTGACCTTGGGACTTCCAGGCTATATTCGGCACAGATATTTCTATATACTATGCCAGCCACTTGGTTATGACGTTCCATGTATGTATGCCCTGCCTGCTAGCATCTTGCACCCTGCTGTTATGTGCTGGATTGTCTCAGGGGCATCTTTACACAGCCTGCACACACACACACACACACACACACACACACACACATATATATATATATATGTATGTGTATATATATATATGTATGTGTATATATATATATATATATATATATATATATATATATAATTGTATTATTATTATAAGCTGCTTGTGCTCATTTACACTATAAAAAAAATCAGATATTTTCTGTTTGAAATTCTCTGTCTCCTGAGCCTTTTCTGCTGCAGTACTCCCTCCAGTCTTGAAACTTTCGTCCTTCTCTGATGCTGTACATGACCTTTTCCCTCCTCCCTGTCTTACTTACACAGTGTCTTCCATCTCTTCTCCACGCTGAGGTGAGTGTGATAAATACAGTGGACTCCCACATCAAATGCTGATGGCTGCTGGGCATGTCACAATCTCACCAGCCTCTTTGTTTCTGCTGTTTCTTTTCTGTTTAGCACGCACACACACCTCAGAAAACCTGTGTGACTCAGATGGATCTCAGCTGCTGTGGTGGAGGAAGCTGTGGTCTCTTTATGAAGATGTCTCGGGCTATTTAACACAGGACGGGGTGGTTGTACTGTACTGTGCAGGCCTCACAGAGCCTTGGGTCTTCTTTACACAGACACTGTTGTTTCCAGTGAATTGTAATGCGCAATTAGGTTAATGTGGATAGGCCTCAAGAGTGGGGCTGACACAGAGCAAAGATTAAATGCATTAAAATGTGACAAAAACTTGGCTTGTGGCAGCAATTAAGGTCAAAGACCCCTTTTGAATGTATCATTTAAAAAGTTTGTGGTGACACAGACACTTTGCACACTCATCCTGTAAATTGTGGTTTTAGAAATACCTTTGTGATTCTAACATTTTCAATTCTTAAAAACCTGGACCTTAAATTTTTAAAAATGATATTAATAAGAAGAAAATACTTGTTACAATCTTATATTGATTAAGCTATATGTACAAGTCCAGCTTTCCACACAAATAGATGTTTCTTAAGCTACTCCACTTTTTTGTGGAGATAAAAGGGCACTTGTTAAAAAAGCATCCAGCAGGTACAGAGAAACATTATTTCACTCAGGATCACTGTAGTCAAAAGCTCTGTTTGGGTACCTCCCCATATGCATACATAGAATGCTACGAGGGGTGGAGGAACAGCAGCAGCAACCCGCCACAGAACAACAGAATAGATATGTCATTTATTAAGCCAAACACAACATAGAAAAAGGTGGGTTGCCATGTGGCTTGCATTGTTAGCATTTGTCTTCTTCTTCTTTCAGCTGTTCCCTAAGCGGATCATCTGCCTCCATCTCACCCTATCCCTTACCTCCTCTTCCCTTACACCAGCCCTCTGCATGTCCTCCTTAACTACATCCATGAACCTTCTCTGTGGTCTTCCTCTTCTCATCCTGCCTGGCAGTTCCATCTTCAACATCCTTTGTCCAATATATCCACTATCCCTCCTCTGAACATGTCTAAACCATCTCAGCCTTTCCTCTCTGACTTTATCTCCAAACTTCTCAAACTGAGCTGTCCTTCTGATGTGCTCATTTCTAATCCTGTCCATCTTGCTGGGTGAAAATCTCAACATCTTCAGTTCTGCCACCTCCAAATCTGCCTCCTGTCTTTTTGTCAGTGCCACTATCTGTGCATCATAGCAGGCCTCACTACCATCTTGTAAATATTTCCTTTCACTCTTGCTGCTATCCTTCTGTCACAAAGCACCCCTGACTCTAGTTTTCACCCACTCCACAGTGCCTGCATTCTCTTCTTCACCTCTCTTGTGCTCTGTCCGTTGCTTTGGATGGTTGATCCCAAGTATTTAGACCCATCCATCATCACTGGACAAAATCCTGGACAAGTACAAAGTGATGGGATATGATATGGACATGCTCAAAAGGAGTACATAGTCCAGCCATGAAAAACAGATAATACCAGATCATTTGAGGCATAGTTAAGTTATCAGTCCTACCAGTTTAATGTTTTAGCTGGAGACTCAGACTATGAAATAGTCTCAGCTTGGATGGTTAAAAAGGAAAACTACATTTTTTTTTGGAAATGTTAATTTTGGCTGCTTATCCCTGACAAAACATGCCACCACACAAAAGAATGGAAAGACACTCCGTATATGGCTGTCTAACTGTGCTAAAGTGTTTTAAAGGACAAAATGCTGCTCGGCATTTTCAGACAGACTGAGGCTTTCTTTCTTCTCATATAAATGCCCAAGCATTTTAGAACAGACTTTTCAGCAGGAACCCTTTCATCACATAAGGAAAGAAAACAATTTACTAAGAACTCTTCATGCTGATGAGCCTATCTTGCATTTAAAAATGCCAGTCTACCCCCCAACAGGTGACAAAGAAAGAGGTAATTTAGCAGCATTTCCACTAGCTTCCATTGCTGGGCCCAGGCAGACCTACAGGAACCTAAAGAAACCACCATTAATCTCTGCTTCTGACATGCGCATTGTTCTGCCACCCCTACCACTTGTTCCATAACACCCAGAGGAGTAGCTCAGACTCATTTATCAAACATGCAGGATGTCCTGGAAGCTCCCTCCTCCCTCTCTATTTTACCCAAATCCAAATATAAGTATTTGGTTGTGCAACAGCAGCCACCGTCTCACCCCGAGTGGAACAGATAAATGTAGAGCTCTTGTATGGAGAGCCTCTCCATTTACATGTGTATGTGTGCCCTTATATAGGTCCAGTAAACTTGGTATATGTGAACTCACAAACAGGCAGAACTACACACACACGCGCAAGTCAAAGAACAAACAATGAGACGCAAGCATGTGTCCTTCATTTGGCAGACTTGCCTTTTTTTTTTTCTTGGGCAGGCAGAGCTATGTAAGACTTGCATGGAAAAACCAAACCCTAGCTGGCACATTTCTACCTATCTCCATTATGACTGTTGAGATGAAAGAGGAGAAATGAGCATTTTTTTTATTACCTGTTTTTCATTAGTTCTCACCTCCTGCACAGAGATGGGGTTTTTAAGTGCTGAAATCTGGGGTGGGGGACAAGTGAAGTGGCTCTTTTCACTGGGATAAAGTGCTCATTTGAATGGAAGAGCAAATGTGTGCATGCACACCCACACTGTATTTCTGTGTGTGCTTCTGATGAAAAGAGTGGACAAGGATGAATAGATGCTGTATTTGGGTCAGGGCCATCATCAAACAATGTGAACTGAGTGGATTAAAAAAAACACACAGACGCACCACAATAGAGGAGGCATTAAACACAGAGTTAAGTGTATGTTAAGTTTAAAAAATAATGCACAGTCATGAAATAATTTCACATAGCACCTTTCTTCTTCTTTTAGCATTTTTGTAGACCTATTTCTCATTCTACCCATCCCTCTAAATAGGACCCAACATTCATTGAAAATTACAAGTGAAAAGAGGAAAGAAGAAATGAAGGATACAAAGCAGGAAGCCAGATGGGCCTCAGTTTGCTAATGACAGATAAAGTGGAAAACCAGTGAATAAAAGATGAGTTTACTTCCAGGTGGATAAAACGATGCATAAATAGTCAGGGTGGGATTTTCTGTACACTATTAAATATGGATGGCTCTCCAAGACCCTACAGACTACATGTCAGCATTCCCACAGATGTACTGGAGGTGCTGCTAAATACACAAATGATCATTCTCAGTGCAAACACACCACCACTTACCTGATTGCCTGTCCTAATAAAAACAAGACATTTGCTAAGAGGGAAATATTTTGTCAGCATATCTACATTTTGACTCTAAAAATGTTCTGCACATCAGCACACCTCTTGACATGGTTTTACTGGTTTCTAATTTAGATTCATTTGGTGTTCCCACTCACACTGCCTTCTAAAAGAAAAACCACACGAACACACTAAAGCTGAAGCTCACCAGGTAAGAGCAGCTGGACCTATGAACAGGTGTGTCGATTTAATCCCTTGCACACAAACTTGCTCAATTTTCAGTCCCTGTCTACATCACCAGTGGGACCTGGTGGTTCACTTCAGATGAGCCATTATGCAGCTAACAAAAGGCAGACAAATGAGTACATAAAGTAAATGTATGGGACAATTACACACAGAGCAAAGTGTTTTATATTGCATAAGAGAGAGCTGGTATCCAAGTCCAGGAAAAACTCATATGAGCTGCAAATCAAATATAGTAGAAATGTAAGGTTGCCTCAGACATGGTCATGAAAACAAGTCAGGTGATTTCTTACAAAGTATGTATTTTTGATTGTGTGTGCTATACAAGCACACTGTATTTTGTTCATTTTCAAGACCTACCCCAGTCTTAGGACCATTATGTATTTAAGAGTTTATTATGCTTGTGTTGATATGTATAGGTTTATTGCAGCCTGACACTAACCATGCCAGTGTTAGTCTGTTAGTTGATCCTAAAATATCTCAGGAGCCATTGAAAAGATTGGCATTTATGTTCTTCATGAGGCTGACATTTGAAAGCAAAATGCCTCAACAACTATTGGATAAAGTGACATGACTTTGGTATGTGTAATCATCATTAGCCCCTGGTAATGATGAGTTTAAGGTCACTATGTTGATCACTAAACCTCCACACCTCTGTGTTCATTTATCAAAATCAAGCGGTGTTAGTTCAGGCAAGCCTGCGAAGTTCAGCTCAGCCAATCACAGTGGATCAACTGATGTCCTTCCACACATTTAACAGGCAAATCTCACATAGGGCACACCATTTAAGCTTCGTTAGCCTAAATAGTCTGCAAACAACTTTGCAACCCACCTCTAAGCCAGCTTCGGTGGTGTGTCTGACTTAATCAGTATACATTTGATGTTGTTGATGGCTGCTCTTGTCTGTGCAGAGGTCTAGCTGCTGCTCTCCCCTCCTCTTACTTTTATGTGATCAAAGGGTGTGAAATAACAATTCTCTTTTGACTACAGTCGTCCTGACTGAACAAATGACATTCACATTATTTCAGTTGTACTTGGACAACAATAAACAGCAACATGTCAGTACTGGTATGTGTTGTTGATGGCAAATAGCACAAAACCCTGTGCCTTTTATAGAGGCAGCATGACTAGAATTTTAGTTTTATCAGTTTTAGTGGGTTTAACTGCAACTATAGGATGTTCTATAGACACGTTCACTATGTGGACAAAGGTATTTGGCCACCTACACCTACATATTATGCAATTTCCTCCCATGGTATAACAGGTTCCTCTCATCTGAGAAGGTTTTTTAGAAGATTTTGCAATGTGTCTGTGAGAATTTTTGCCCATTCACCCAGAAGAGCATTTGTGAGATCAGACACTGATGTTATACAAGAGGATCTAAATCCCAATTTCCATTCTAGTTTACTCCAAAGGTGTTTGATGGGGTTGAAGTCATGGCTCTTTGCAGTCCAGTCAAATTCTTCCACACCAATCTCACCCAACCATGCCGTTTCAGACCTTGCTTTGTTGATTGGGTCACAGTCATGCCAGAAGAAAAAAGGTGCTTCCCCAAACTGTTCTTATAAAGTTGGAAGCATAGAATTTACTAAATGTCTTGGTAAGATGAAGCATTAAAAGTTCTCTTCCCTGGAATAAAGGGGACCAGGCCAAGCCCAGAAAAACAACTCCCATAGCATTATCCCTCCTTCAAACTTTACAGTTGGCAAAATGCAGACAGGCAGGTTGTGTTCCCCTAGTATTTGCCAAACTCCAGGTTCATCTATCTGGAATAATACAGCATTTGTTCTAGATGAGCTTCAATCTGCAAAAGGTCCCTGTGCTGTGGAAGAGGTTGTGCCTCATGACTGTGCCGAAAACGTCACACCCCAGTGACCTTCAGGACTACAGACCTGTGGCACTTACATCACACATCATGACCATGGTCAGCACCCTAATTGATCCACTCCAGTACGCCACCAGCCCCAACTTGGAGTTGAGGACACTATTATCTACCTGCTCAACTGCATCTACACCCACCTGGACAAGCCACTGAGCACTGTGAGGGTCACTTTTTTGACTTCTCCAGTGCATTCAACACCATCAGGCCGGCGCTACTCGGTGGGAAGCTGACAGTGATGCAGGTGGATGCCTCCCTTGTGGTCTGGATAGCTGACTACCTGACTGGCAGACCACAGTGTGTGTGTCTGCAGCACTGTGTGTCAGACAATGTGGTCACCACAGAAGAACTGTTCTCTCTCCCTTTCTCTTCACCCTCTACACCACAGGCTTTAATTACTACACAGTCTTGCCACCTACAGAAGTTTTCTGATGACTCTGCAGTAGTGGGGTATATCAAAGAAGGTGAGAAGGAAGATTACAGGACTGGGCAACTTTGTCACATGTTGCAAAAAGAACCATCTGCAGCTTAATGTGACAAAGACTAAGGAACTTATTGTGGACATGAAAAGGACAAAAATACCAATGACCGCTGTTTCCATCAATGGGATCTGTGTGGAGATAGTGAAAGACCACAAATACCTTGGTGTTCACCTTGACAATAACCTAGATCTCACTAAACACACAGAAGCCATCTACAGTCATTTTGAGATGACTCTGTGGTTGCCAGTGTCATCCTCTATGCTGTTGTGAGGTGGGGAGGCAGACTAAGAGTGGCGGACAACAAAAGGCTCAACCAACTGATCCGCAAGGCCAGAAACATTGTGGATGTAGAGTTTGACTCTCTGACAGTGGTGCCAGAGAGAAGAATGCTACCCAATTTAAGGACAATATTGGACAATCCTTCACACCCTCTCCATGATGTGCTGGATAGGCGCAACAGCACGTTCAGCAGCAGACTTATTCTGCCAAGCTGCACCACAGAACACCCCAGGAAATCATTCCTACCTGCAGCCATCAAACTCTATGACTCCTCACTGTGACCCCTTAACATTTTTATATTGTGAATATTCATAATGTACATACTACATATTCTACACAGTTTTTAACTTTAGTTAGTTATTAAAGTTAGTTAGTTATTTATACTATATACGGCAATTCATAGACATGTTTATTTGTTTATATCATATTTCTTACCTCTCAAACTGAAATCTACTGCCTTTTGAATTTATATTTATTTATATATGATTAAGCATGATTAGTGAAGGATTCTGACTCTGATTCAGACTGCCAAACAGAGAATCATGAGAAATGTCCGCAGAACACTTTCCCTCTGCTCCACAGTCCAGTGGCGGCATGCTTTACACCACTTGGCACTGTGCTTGTTGATGTAAGGCTTGCATGCAGCTGCTCAGCCATGGAAACCCATGCCTTGAAGCTCCCTGCACACAGTTTTTGTGCTGATGTCTATAGAAGTTTGGAACTCTGCAGTGCAGTTATTAAGGCAGCAGGACATTGGTCACTTTAATGTAGCATGTACCCTGGCACTCAGGGACCCTGTTCTGAAATGTGGCCTGCCAGTTCATGTCTAAGTTGTTGTGGTTCCTAAACATTTCCACTTTGTAATAATACCACTTATTACAATACCACACTCAAATTCACTGAGCTCCTTAAAATGACCCATTCTTTTACAAATGTTTGTGAAGGCAGACTGCATGGCTAGGTGCTTGATTATATACAGCTGTGGCAACAGTACTGAATGAAACACCTAAATATAGTGATTAACAGGTATGACCTTAGATCAGTAATCACTATGTTTGCATTGTGTCAATGCATTTCATAGTAGTTTTGGAAAAAAGGAAATTGTGAATGACCTCGAATAACCTCGTTTCAGGTTTCGATGAATGTTTTGGTGAACATAGAAAAAAGACAGCATGTAACAGTCATATTTGCTGTTTATTAGCATACCATTTTTTGTATCTAATAAATATCAAAATGTTAGCGATAAAAGATTGATTACAGTACATTCCATTTGCAGAGAAGCAGAGTCAAACCTACGTGAATTCAAAAGAGAACAGCAGATCTGTCAGGATGAGAGTTATGACCTTTTTCCTGGTTTAGGATTGCATCGGCTGATAGTAGCAAACAGCACTGCCATAACTTTTTTATACAGTTGCATCATTTACTGCCATCCCACACTGTTGCAATTTTTGAAGTAAAAAAATACATCTTTAGTATTGATACATTCATAGAAATATAAAAGCGTCTTTATGTCCTTATTGTGCTTTTATGTGGGGATATTGCCTTCACTCTGAACAGCTGAGGAAATGGATCTCAGAACTAATAACCCTGGAGAAATAGCCTACATTGGGGATCATAAACCAATTTAGCATTGGTAATATTTGCTCCAGGCCACTTCACAACATGGGCAGCTATCTTGTGCTAAATTAATCTGATTTTTTTAAAACTAAGCCCACATCCAATAAATATGCATCAGTAAATGGCAGGTTCAGCTACTAAAGACTGAACTGTGATTCCTTTAAATAGATAGATAAATGGCAAGCTGGATTTCCACAGGGTGACATGCAGCATGTTAATGTGTGTCTACAGGCACTACTCAAAAGGCTCGGATAGGCATGCAGAGAGAGAGAAAGGAAGGGAGAGGGAGAGAGGGAGAAGAGGTGTATGGAGAGAAACACTGGAAAAAAGAAACAGAGAGGGAGAGAGAGAGTCCCTGTGCTCAGTGTGACAGACAACAGCAATGGCTGTGCTGCCAGAGGCATACCATACCCTAACACCACCTCTATAACCAACTTCCTCCATCCCCCACCTTCCTGAGGGCTAGCAGTAAAAAGCACAATATTTCCTATCTCTCTGCTCATGCCATCTTGTGCTTCCAGTGCAACCAGCCACAACCATCCACTGTTCCACGCAATCCAGAGCATCTCAAACTGGTTGAATGAGCAAGGAAAAAGGGTTAAAAAAAGGAAGATTGCCCACCACCCCTTGTTATACAGAAACCAACCACTTACAACGCTTTCTCTTTCTCCAGCAAACCTAGACAGCCCGAAACCATCTTTAGTCAAGAGCGAAAAAATTAGTGCACATAAACAATTCTCTCTTCTTCTCCTCCTCCTCTTTCTCCTGTTTTCCAATGTAACTGTCTTGTTCTCCATTATTGCACAATCTCAATCTTGGAGGGAACCTTGAGGAAAAGGGGGAAGGGACTGGAAGTGAGCTGACAGCTGCCACCATACACCAGAGCTCCATGAGCAACCCACGCCTCTGCATACCACCTAAAACACGTAGTTTCTACAAGATAAAGCTAACACACCTATACCTTCTGTAGTTGTTTTCATGCAACAGGAATTTGAAACACGTGCTTTTAAACAAAAGAAAAAAAAAAGTCTGAGTTGTGTCCCTGTAAACTTCTTCCAGTGATATAGGGGAACCCAGTTTGTCAGTGTGATCTTGAGTTTAGGAAAATATCCCAAAAAATGTTCAGGTAAAAGTCCTGTAGACTACAGGAAACTTCTGATGAAGTTCTACTATAAACCCTCGGTTGGATTGCGGTAGATGCCCCCAAGTCCAGTATGAGGAGAACCACCAGAGCTTTGAAGAAGGCCCTCATCTCCTCCGTCCTGCAGAGGTGGACTGTATGTACTTGGCCTAAAGGAGCTAGAAGCCTCGCCTCTGTAGTGGGAAAAATCTGGCGAGCTAAGGTGTGACGAAGGCATGTGTGGCTCTAAGATCACAGAGGATGGCTGCATTTGAGGGGCTGGTGAATTGGCAGCTGGAGGTGGAGTTGAGCTGGGGACAGCTAAGTCCCTTAAATGGAGGTCCTGGTTTCTATGTGTGAGGGAGTCCACATGGCACACCACACCATGCTGTTGGGAGATTATGAGAGGAGAGGAAGGTAATGACCTGGGTGTGTCTGTCCACACAGTGGCAGTCTGAGAGGCAAAAGGTGAAGGGAAAGACTTAGGGGAGGGAGGATGATGCAGGTATGTGTGGTGTGCTGGGGAATAATGTGTGGGGCAGACTACTGCAGGCTGTGGCACAGTGGTGATGAGGGACTCCATAAGTTGAGCCATTCTCTTCATGACCTGCCCCAGGTCGGCCACTTCTCTCCGAAGGGTGCTTACCTGCAGAAACAAACAAGAATCAAGAGACAATCTTCCTTCAGCAATGGTTGGTATAAATAATCCAAGACATTAAGCATCAAGTATTAAGAATAGAAACTAATTTAGTTGATGTGATATGGGTAACAGTGTTAATTTTTTTTGGTAACAGCTTTTAAATGCATTGGATGAGGAACTTCTAGAAAATGTACACAACCAAGTGCAACTTTATCTCACTCTTTACTGTTTACGCTCTTTACTCAGTGTGTTCATTCCCATTTCTGCTGCTTCACATTAAAGGCATTCAAATGCAAAAATTCCCCAAATGAGTGGCTTAGTTTGTTTGTCACAGTGGTTTGCGTTAACTACAATTAGAGAACCATTTAAGCTGTCTTTGTCAGTGGATTGTGTTTTTTTTTTTTGTTTGTTTTTTTGCCAGAGAATAAGCAAGACCCACATTGAGCTTTGAAATGAAGAGCTACATACCAGACAAATTGCATACCTCAAACTCCTCAACAACCTTAATCAGGCCATGCTGTTGAAAATGAATAGCACCCTCCGCCCCATGAAATCAAAACACGGTTGTGAATATTTAAGGCTGACTTCAGTTAATGGCTGTTCTGTAAATGAATATACTAATAGATCCATCCACCCAGAAGATATACTGGTTTTACCCTTTGGAAAATCCGGCTTGAGATTTGCCCAGCTGATACTGAGTGACACAGGTATGCCCTGCACAGTTTGCCAGGCCATCACAAGACTAACACAGAGAGACAGACAACTATGCATTTTTCACATCCATACATACAGGCATTTTCCTGCTAATAATTGGTAAGTAACAGACTAGTAAAAAACTAGTTTTTCAACCACCAAAGCTGAAGCACAAACTTCTTGTACAGGCTGTGCCACACAGCAAGCCAAATTATGCCATTAAAATGTTCCAAAAGGTGCCAACAGCACTAATATTGTGGAGAGGTCCAGTTCAACCACTCCATGCAGAATAGTTTTGAAGGGGGAAATTACCTGCATAAATCCAAACCTTTATTTGTACCAGACTGTAAATGTTATTTTTAATGCTATAAACTTGGGTATTTTAACATGTGAGTCTGTGCGGACTGATTGGCTTTTGGATCCAGCCTCAAGTGGTCTGTAGATTAACAGTTGTTAGAACTTAAAGGGCCAGAGTCTGAAATTTAGGGTGATCCATTAACAAAGACTGAGTCTAACATACACATTTATGCTTTTTATAGAGTAAAAATCACTCTACAACTTATATTCTTTGGGTTTTTTGTTCACGTATAAATAAATATTTATATACACATTGTTAGGGGGCCCCTTTCCACAGGAGTTACCATGTTGCAGCATCATATTTCCACAGTAGCTCAGAACAAAGAGACTCACATTCTGGCTTTCATCCTTCTGTTAATATTACAGTTCTTTAGATTTTGGCTATAATCTATTACTTCTACAGTATAAAAATGGAACTTCTAATTCCTAAATCTTATTCAATTAAATTGAATTTCTAATTTCTAATTATATCTACATAGTTGAATCACTGGACTGGAGATACTTGTGGATATGGTCATGGAAGGACCACATCTTTCTGACGGCCACCACAGGTTCTCCAGTACTTTTGAAAAAGGAGAGTGGCATGGACAGGTATTTGACTGTTGTAATCTCAGTTCTCACCAGCACAACTGCTCCTTTAAGCATGGGTTTAATTTTTCAGTCCTGAAGACTGCTGCTTGTTAATATCACACTTTTTACTTAATATCTACAAGACTGAGTTTGCTTCACTTTGTTTGATGAATTTGATTGTACCTCTCACACTCAAGTCCATGCCATGAAGTTAATTTTTCTCAATATATAATACAAGCTTTCTATGAAAAACCAACAAGCAGCAACAATAAGCCATAGGTTATAAATTTGTTTTATACAGGTCAGTCCTTTTGGGTCAAAGTATCTGCTTCGCGCCTGCCATTTTGCATGTAACATCAAGCTGCTATAATTGGTCATTACACTGACGAGGAGGGCTGCTGATTAGTAGCTCTCTGCACGTGGCATGTCCACAGAAGGCACGACCATGAAGTGCTGCCAACATGCCATCTGCTTCTGCCAGTCAAAGCACTCGTGACCATTCATCAGGCCAATCATGCACATCAGCACAACTGGATGCACATCAGCCCCCAGTAGGACATACAACTCCAGGTGGGAACTGCTCCAGTCACTGCTTGAATATGTCAAGAAGTGAACAGGATGAGCACACAAGTATACTGTGATCAAAACAGACCTAATCAGACTGGGAACTTCCATTTCCGCTCTCAACTATAAGAACACCCATTTTAAGGCAGCCATGCCATATATATGTGAATATACGCCAATGTAAATGTTTTTCAAAGTGATAATACTAATCAGAAATCAGTTAATAGTGACAAAGCATTTGCCGATGATACCAAAGATTTACTTTTAACAGAGCAAAACACTCTGGCTCCTTCTTTCCCAGTTCTTCAGTTTCTCCATCTCACAAGTGGCTGATAAAAGCCTGGGTCTAAACTCTGACTCTGATAAAAATAGAAAAGCTGAGAGTAGCAGTCCAGTCCAATCTGACACGCTGTCAACATGATTCTAGTACTCTCACGTCAGAGACAGCCATCTGTGGAGATGGTCAGTGAAAACAGCAGCAATGCAGGGACAGGTACCCTCAAAAATCAGTAATAGCATAGTGAGACCAAACAAAGCTGAAGTTTACTTACCCACGAGAGTTATACAAAAATACCTGAATATGAACAAGTGTTGAGTAGTAGTGCTGCAGTGCATAAATATAATAATCCACCATATTAAGCAACAACTGATTCATCGGATGAATACTGAAATCCTGATGGCTCAGTGGACCACCTGGGAGATCATGCAATGAATAAATTCACAGTGCAATTCTTTGCATACTGTGCGGCTTGTTGTGTGACATATATATGATGGAGACATATTCAATTTAGGTCAATTTAAAGCTGTATTATTTAAATGTATCTCTTCTTCAACAACACTGAGCTTCACTGCCCCCCAGCTGGCCAGATAAAAAGGGCTATTTAAATCTTCTGCTATATTCTTGTCTTAGTTTCAGGTATTTTATATTTTAGGTTTTTACTGTTCATTTACAAAAGTGGGTCACTACTGCTGAGTGGTCATGTGTGTGTCTCACTCAGCATGTGTATCATATTGTGCTGTCTTTCTAGCTGCCTCTTCCAGTAAATATACATGCAATGATTCAGGCTGTTCAGGTAATGGTCCCACTGCTCCAGCTCTCTTGTGTAGGTGCAAGAGCAAGGCAGAGCTGGCTTAATAGCACTGTCCACACAACTTGTAGTTCATTAAATGTTGAGACTTTGTGTGGTTTAGCTCTGCATAGCATAATATACTGTTAGCCTTGATATTAATCTTGTCAGTTTTGGGTTGAGATGTCCACGTGTTTTGTTATTCAAAGGTAGTGGTTCCTTTAAACCAAAGCACAAACTTGGTTTCTTAACTCAGCAGGGACCTCCTTTGTTTAAAAATTTAAAAAATAGGTGTGATCAGTCATTGGTATCTTACTAATGTTGAGTAAATGGGCTGGTGCCAGCACAAATTGAAATTGAAATGTCTAGAAATCCTTTTTTGGGGGGAAATTCTACACTGTATGCTTCAGAGAACAAACAAAGCCCTCATTTGCTGTGCTGTTGTTGGGTGAGTATGTGTTTGCATAAGGAGCTGACAGGGTTCAAATCAAACACCCCTTTTCATCTCCTGTGGTGATGGTTGTGGATGGATCCAAGTGTGGATTAACAGCCTTACAAGACCATGCTGAGGGACTTCCTGTAACCACCGGTCACCCACAGAGACAGAGAAAGCGCAGAGCCAGTGTGTATAACCATGAAATGGCTCTGCTGTTGTCTTTCACCCTCCTCTCTTTAACATATTCTTTTCTTTTTACATCCATCAAGTGAAGACAAAAGAAGACTTAATTTTTTGTCCTTATTTTTATTTTGCCGAAGGTTTTTCTTCTCTTCATGTTGCTCTTTCTCTACTTCAGTCAGGCCATACGATACACACTGAAGCTTAACAAGAGGAGGCAAACACTCCTCCTCACCTGCTAAGGGGTCTAATGTCAATTTAGCTGCCCGCCAATCAAAACCATAGGAGACAGCATGAGAGTCTGTTTGTATATTTTAAGGTTGACAAAGGGCCATGAGACCCCACAACATATCTACTACATGTTAATTTAAAAAAAAAAAAAACAGAAATGTTTAAAAATAAGGGAAACTCCAAAGATAAGAAAAATTCTTTAGCTTATTTATCTTTTTTCGTTAATTACTTCTCTCAATCCTTTCATCTGCCTTGTGACTAACATGCTGATGCAGCCATATGGTTTGTGCTTAGTTGAGCCCACCTGTCTCTCTCCCTGTCTCACCACATACATAAACAGTCATGTTTCCACAAGTTCCAAGGACATTAGCTTGCATTAATTTTCTGAAAATGCACTCTAACCATGACCAACTACTCCTAATCCTTGCTCTTACTGTAATTCAAGTTTCAACTTAAAATTGACTGAAGTACATTTCTTGTACACACACACCTGTTGGTCGAGGTGTTGCAGTTGTCCTCTGGTCTCCTCCGCTTTAGTTGCTAATTCTGCTGTGCTGATGTGCAGCACATCTGTAATAAATAATCAGATTTTAAATCCTTTTAATCCAGCACCAATGCACACCCCACAATTTTTTTTTGCTTCAAGGCAGTCGATAAACCCAGTATTTACTGCATTGAGCGTCGTTAAGCATCCTGATTACTGCAAAATATTGCAGAGGTTTGCATGTGAAAGCTTTTTTCTAGGGTTGTAAATAGCATTTGGTCCTATTTGAGAGGTGTGTTGCATGGTGTGAAGACCTGTGGTAGATGCTGAGGCACTGGTTGGCTCACTGACTGGACGACCACCGCTGGTAGAAAAGGAGAAGGCCGGGGAACTCTCTGTCCCTTTGCTGTCTTCAGTACCATCCACTATCCTGCAGAGAGAAAGAGGTGTGTGAATGAAGTAATATTCTGAAACAACATTAATGACATTAAAGAACAATGACACCACATAAAAATGGTCATAGTCACTAAAATATGTTTAGGCCAGATATTTAGGATTATGTATTTGAAATGCACCCTAGTTTTTCCATATATTTAGAATTAATAGTTCTAAGATTGACAAAGTATTTAAATTAATATATATTTGTGTGTAAAAATAAAGAAATAGGTAACCCAAATTTTTTGCACATTAAGTATTTTTATGTTGTTCGTGTCAAAACTACCTAATCTAAAGGGGAATGAAAACTTGATAAACAATTAAAATGCATATTTTAACCATCCATCCATCCATCCATCCATCCATCCATCCATCCAACTTCTTCCTCTTATCAAACTGAATGTTACAATAGTGGCTGGAGCCTATTAATCCTAAACTTTTTTTTTTTGTTGGTGTTGTTTCTTAAAAGTTATGGCCTTAAAAGGAGCAGTTGGCAGTCTTTGGGAACACTTGCAAAGTTATAAGAGGAGATCGAAGACATCCAGGAAACTCCTAGCATAGCTTAACATAAAGACTGGAAACAGGGGTTACAATTTTAACATAATATAAAAAAAATCTGCTAACAAATAGATTTAAAACTCTTTCATTATCACAGTGGTTCTCAAACTTCAGAAGTCAAAATAGTTCACTCCCCACACCCCGTGATTGATGATTCCATCACTAATATATCACTGACCATAGTTCATATGCATCTTGGTAGATTAGGCAATATCACAGTTCCTGTGCATCTGCAAACCACTTTGCAACTCAACTTCACCCAACTTTATGTCATGCTTGACCTGAATAATTCCAAATTTAGTGTCACTGATATCTGCTCTTTTCTTTGCTGGAGTCTTGCTGCTGTTCCCTGACTCCTAAACTACTGCAAAGTGGGAAATAACAGCCTTTTATGACTTCCCCTCCTCCCTTCTTTGCTTATTCATTCTTCTCTTTGTGTCATGGTCTGCCTTTTAGTTAGGGTTTGGTGTTCTGTTTTTGAGTTCAGTTTATTTCCTTTTGCCCCATGCCTTGCCTGTGTCTTATTTTGGTAGTCTGTAGTGTTCCCTGTTTTGCCCCCCCCCCCCCCCCCCCCCCCCCCTCCCGTATTGG